>JAAFKN010000014.1:0-36954 GCA_011800035.1 Thermochaetoides dissita | reverse complement strand
AGAGATCATGGTCGTGCAATCTATTGCATCTCACGAGCAAACCGCGTGAGAAGTACCTCTACATCGTCCTCTTCATCGCGGTTCAGGTTTGGACCATCCTGATCCACGACGGCGACATGATCAGCGGCCACTGGCTCGAGAAGTACATTAACAGCCCTGCCCACCACACCCTACACCACATCTACTTCACCGTCAACTACGGCCAGTACTTCACCTGGTGCGACAGCTACTGGAAGTCCCATCGCCCGCCCCAGCCTGACCTCGACCCCCTGATCGATGCCCTCAAGGTCATGCGTCAAAAGGGTCTCGTCGATGAGAAGGGCAACCCCATCCCGCAGGACAAGAAGAAGACCCAGTAAAGATGGGGCATTTCTTCTCGTGGCTGTGATGAAGATGGTGGAATGGAGACGACGAGTGACGAAAAGGGAAAGCGACGACAGAAGACGATGATGAGACCTCGGCGAGCCGGGTTCGGTTTTCCTCGGGTTGAATTATATCAACTGAAGCGGTAATGTTTTGGCATCAGCGTCATGGCCAATTTCATGACTCATGAAAGTATATATGTGGCTATTGCATGTATCTATATTTTTTTTTTTCATTTCTTTCAAAAGCGCCTCTGTAGCATCACGAGCGCGTTGGCAGTCATCTAATCTCGCGCTAGCCGCGCTCTCTTCCCAAATAACTCCATAACTCTCTTAGGTAGACTTACTTTGTAATGTCAGGATGGTAATGACTGGGCTGGAGAGGCAAGGAGGTTGGCTGGCTGGCTGGTTTGGTTGATGGTTTTTGGATCTTGGGAGCGGCAGGTAGTCTGTCTGGGTGGCAGAGTTTGATGGTTTATCTTGGCTCGCCTTTGTGTGTTCCAAGGTTGCTGCACTCTACCGACCATGATATTGGAGAGATAGGAGATAGGACTAGAAAAAAGTTTTTGTCAAATTCTCTTGACTTTGGGAATGCAGCACAGGTGCAGGCATGTTGAAGATGAGTTCCCGGGTGGTAGATTGGATATCCAAACGATGAGATCTTGCTGATTTGGTTCTCGATTAATGGTTCACGTGTCATTGTTATACTCTCGCTTGACGTTGGGTATTAATGACCCTCAAGTTTCTGGTAAGTAGCATTGCGAAGCCGAGATCACACTATCATCCTAATGCTACACTTTCTAATGCAAGCATCCAAGGTGGACTTGCTGGACGGAGGTGCGGATTCCTAAGCAGAAAGACTCTGGACTTTCTGCCTAAAGGTGTCTATAACTTCATGTTCAAGGTCTAATGAGGATATTGTTCGCCGAAGTCAGCATGAGATTGATTCAAGTGGAGGCGAGGAGGAAGGGTAGATGATAAAAGTCTGGTCCCGCACTTCTGTCTCAATCACCATCTCCTTGGATAGTCATCCCATTCAATCGTCCTCGTCACATATTCACAATGTCCTACTCAACCATTGGCAGACCTGCTTCCGCCTCGTCTTCTTGCCTGCATGTGGTGTGATGCCAGCCTATAAGAGTGACCAGCCCTCCATATTCCAGAATCTGCTACTCAGCCTGATTATTCCGTCAAATAATCCGGAAGAACTCAGAGCACCAAGCCCTGGTACACATAACAGATCGACGGATCTCCCCCTCCCGGCGCGGGGAAATCCCCATATCTCTGGAGAAACTGGGGAGTTGTATCCCACGGTCTCGGCACTAAGCGCATACTCATATGGAAATATGGAATGGGTATAGGCAATGGAAGGAGTTGATGGCGGGATTTGGAGGAATGATTAGGATGCGGCGGGTGAATCCTGGGCTGGAGGGAGTATACAGGATGGGAGCCTATTCTCCTTCATATACGGTATAGATCCTCTAAAGGATGTGATGGGTCTCCGTTGGTTCGTCCAGCGTTCGTTGACGTCTTAGGTCTGCTTTCTCACTATAACCAAACGTCAATATGAGACTCTCTGCCCTGGTCCTGGCCGCTGTGGCCGACACAGCTGTGCTCGCTCGTTGTGACAGTGCTCCGAAGCCAGATGCAGATGGACGGTATACCATCTCTGCTCCGGGAATCATGGCGCAGGTAGGCCCCATTCTATTATCTCCAGGCAGTTACCCCTAACAGAGCTGACAACAATGCATCAGTTTATTCCCTATGGCGCCACCCTAACAAACCTCTTCGTGAAAGATAAGAACGGCGAAGACATTGATGTAGTCCTCGGCTATGACGATGTCGACTATTACCGTTAGCATAAGCCTCGTTCTCCCCCAATATCTCCCAGTCATCGACTAACATGCCACAGCCGTTGATCCCGGCCACCCAGTCTACAACGCCATCCCCGGTCGCTACGCCGGGCGAATCGGCAAGGCCCAGTACACAATCGACGGGGTCACCTACGAAACAGAACGCAACGATGGCGAGAACACCCTCCACAGCGGCACCAACAACTGGTCGTTCCGCTTCTGGAACGTGACAGCTTACACGGCGGACTCCATCACTTTCTCCTTGCTGGATGAGTCCGAGTCGTCGAAGGGCTTCCCCGGACGTGTCGAGGCCAACGTAACCTACTCTGTGACGAACAACACCTGGCATATCAAGATGACGGCGCACTCGCTTGACAACAAGACCCGTACATCTCCCTTCCTCCCTTCATCTGTCTAACCAGCCCTGTCACTAACTGAATGTAAAAGCCATCCTCCTAACCCAACACACCTACTTCAACCTCGACGCCTACCGTAACCCCGCCACCGCACTCATCTGGAACCACACCCTTGCCCTGCCCTACTCCCCCCGCTACCTAGAGGCCGACGACACTGCCCTGCCCACAGGCAAAATCCTCACTGCTGCTGCCAACTCCATCAACGACTTCCACAGCGCGGGCTACGAAGGCCGGCTGCTCGGCCACTCCCGCCACCTGCCCCAGTTCGCAGGTAACTGCGGCGCCGGCGGCATGTGTGAGGGGTATAACGGGTATTGGCTCTTCGACGACATGCCAGAGACAAAGAACGTAGAAGAGAGGCCCGTGGCCGTGGTGCTGAGCAGTGAGTTTTCGGGTGTGAAGGCAGAGCTGAGGACAGATCAACCTGGTGTGGTGGTGTATACATGTAATTGGATGAATGGGAGCGCCAAGCTGAAGAGTACCCAGGGGTTGGAAGGGAGGGATACGGTAGAGAGGAGTAGCTGCATTGCGATCGAGGCGCAGGAGTGGCCGGATGGGATTAACCAGTGAGTATCCCCTTACCCCATCTCTGTTTGGAGGGAGTTAGTATGCTAACGGTAGGGCGTTGCTAGTCCGGAGTGGGGCCGGCTAGAGAAGCAGATCTTTGGCCCTGGGCAGACGTATAGCTGGGAGAGCTCGTGGACTTTTAGTGTGTTGTGAGTAAGTAGAATAAGAGAGTGGGCGAGGTCGGGGTTGTCTTATTGTGTTTCTGTGGGTGTATAGGGGCATGGAGTGTAGGGAAAGATTTCTCTTATGAATGAGCTTGCGCATCAGGACGCTAGTTAATGTTCCCTGGGTATCCTAAAAGTGAAATCTCGGTTACTACTGGCAGATAAGTGTCCATATCGCTGGAGTCTGACCAGCGATGCGCTCTGAGGTCTCTGAAAAGCCTCAAAGTTGTAGGATGATTTCCCGTAGTTTGGTCAGGATTGCCCTAGGAGCCCAAATAGATGGACAACCACATCCCGAGGGCCTTCATCAAGTAAACAAGCCACAGTAACCTTATCATAAACGATGGAGGTTCAATCAAAGTTGTGGATCATGGCACGGTGCTGATTGTCAAAGCGGTCGGTTGCATATCTTACGGGTCGTTTAGTTATGAATTTAGGGGAACAGTGGACAGTAGGAGCCAAGACGCTGAGTAAAAGACATATCAAACTCTGGGGAAACCTGTGTTGCTGGTTCCCGTATTAAGGAACAAGGGAAGAGAGTCGTTTGTCTAACGGCAATCAAGGTCAGCAGAAAAGAGATATGAGAGGGAAAGCAAGGACGCGGACATTTGGAAACAACATCACCTGCAAATGGCCTACACTACGGACAGCGTAGGCGCCTCTCAATCAACACACCAACACGTTCCGAATTCCACATCTTACCCAGTATTCTCCATATGTTGAAGGCATCAAAGTCCCGATGAGGGGAGTGGCTGATAACATGAAGTAAGCATTATATACCCGCAGAAGAACACCCCAAAAGGAAGGGTTGATACATCACACACAACATAGATACAAAGAAAATGTAAAAAAGGGGGTAGCCTAGATGATGAACACTAAACTTCATCACGACCACGACAGGTCTTTGTGGCAAAACACCAGACATGGCCACGATGTCATGCTCCCCATGGTTAAACGCAAGTCCAATCCCAGAGGACGTTACTCAGACCCATCATCATCATCCATCCTGCAGATCATCAACCCATGCAACCATCCACCCACCCAGAACTCCAATTCCCAAGATTTTCCCAGGCAAGTAGTAGTAATAGTGTAGTATGTGCACTGAGGGGTATTGTTGTGAACGCTGTTTGTTTCCGCTGTACACCAGACGCTTTCCATATATCCGTCCCTATGCAATTCCTGCCATCCATACATGGCAATCCCATTACAAACCATTAAATCTCGAGAGCAGGTCGCTGCTGCTCATAATGCCGACTTCGTGCTTAAGTGATAGGTCATTAGTTCTTTCCCTGGTGCGCCTGGGAATTCGACTCCTCGCCCGCGGCCTCGCCCTCTGCCGCCTCCTCATCCTCCGGCAAATGCTTCACTGGATGCAGCACCACATTCGGCGCCCAGATCTTCCCGTCCAGGTCATACAACAACCACGGCCTGGGCTCGCCCTTGGGCGCGACGCCCATGAAGTGGCTGAAGATCTCCCGCGGCCAATCAGACTCCCACCAGAACGTAAGTCCAAGTCCCCTGGGGTGGCTGGGTTCATCCGGCCCAAGGCCGGTACTGCTCTTCTGGGGCCCGCCACGCCACCACTGTGGCTTCATCTCAAAGTCGTCCTTTTCGCGATGGAAGACGGGATGTTGCGGGAAGCTAAGCTTGAGTCCGTGCCAGAGGGCGAACGTTGGGAGAGTTGCTTCAGACGGGACGTAGATGCCTTGCTCGAGCTGGGCTTGGTGGATGACGAAGAGGAGATTGCGGCTAGCGCGTTGGATCGCTGGAGGGCAATAGAAGCGTGGCGGCTTGGGATCGGTTGAGAGCCCACCCATCCAGTCGCGGAAGGACCAGGTGTTACCGGGCTTATCCGCGTTCATACAATATGACGTGACGATGGCATCGGCTTCTTCTCCAACGCCCCACTGAAAGTCGTCGTCGCGGGGATCGGCCACGGGGGGCTCCGGTCCGATGGGCGAGATCTCGGGGACGGGCAAAGGGCCCCAGGCAAAGGAGCCGCCCGCGTTAACCTCATCGACGGCACGAGCCAACTCGCCGAAGCTACCGATCTCCGAAATCATGTGCCAAAACATAGAGCGCTCGAGGGCCTGCTTGCGGGGATCGTTGCGCGCAGTTCGGGCGAGGGCATCCAAGTATTTGCCTGCATCGCCGAGGAAGCGCACATCCATTTCGATCTGCCAGAAATGGTCGAACTCGGGGTAGTGGAGAGCCAGGAGCTGCATGGGCTGATAAACCTGCCACATGGTTCTGGACATGAATGGTCAGAGATGCGGCTATGGGAACCGTGGGTTACTCTGACGTACCTGTGTTCCGAGATCTTGGAGTACCAGTTCTCCAAGAGATTGTCATCCCACAGAATTGTGATGGACCGGAACTCTGGCGGCACTCCAGCATCCTTGAAGCCTTGTTCGTAGGCCTCGGGAGACGAAAAGATGTTGTACTTGTAGCCATCGCGGCTCTTCATGTCAACGAGCAGGATAACTTGATACTCGCCTCCAGACTTAAGCGCAGTCTCGGCAATCAGAGAACGGAGATAATAGAAGTCCTCGGGCAGATACTTGAAGCCGCGCCAAGCGCGGACAACGATAGCGGTCCTCCTGGTCGGCTCAAACTCATGCCAGTGGCGGACCTCGGGAATCTGCGTAACGTTGCGATAGGAAAACCGGACGTCTGTGCGCGTGTCGTTCAACGGCTTCGCGGCCGCGGGGAACCGATGACGATTTCTCTCAAAGCAATCATTTTGAAGCTTGCCCCAGTCGACCTTATCCCATTCGACGCGCGAACGGTTGTACTCGGGCTTGTCCTCGCCGAAGCCATATGGCCCGTATCTCTGCTCGGCAGTCATGAGAGTAATGTCGAGACCTGTTTCCTCGTACGAGCCAGCCCAAGGCTCTGGATAGGCTAGCGCAGTTCAGTCAGCACGAGGACTGTAAGATACCAAGACAGCAGACTCTCTGTTTCACATACGTGCATCCAGTTCCCGATCAACCAGATCATCCTCGGGACTCTTGCCCAACAGAAAGCCGCGGGGGCCATAGCAGAGCTTGCGCGGAGGAAGCTCGGGTAGTACATTGTGTGTCGGCATGCGGCGCACTGAGTTTGGGTTCCCCGAGTTCCCCAGACCGGGGAATATGTTCGACGGAGACTTATTGGACAAGTTCTTGGACCATCTCTGAGAAACATCGTCGTGGAACTGAGCAATCAGAAGCCAAATGACCGATATTGCCAGGGCGATGGCAATTGTCTGGCGGTTCAAAAGGCGGCGGGCGGTGGCTCCCGCCAGCGAGAGGTGATTCATGCTCGTGATTGCGATCGGCAAAAACCCGTTGGTGATGGAAAAGATTGCGCTTCACCAGAACACTGGGTTGGCAGGCTGGAGACAACTATAGAGAGGACGGGATGATGTTTCCTAGGACCGCCTCGATGCAAGCGACATGGAGAGACAAACGAGCGACAGCGCAAAGGGAGAAGTAGGCCATCCAAGCGAAGAAAAAAAATATATGGTTAAAGTAGTCAAACGAGCGTCGTAGGTTTGGTACTCGGTAGAAGTGTATTATCAAGTATTGCAAAAAAGCAGGCTGAAAGTGCGCCACAAGGTACAGAATAGCAATGAACGACCGCGGGTGATTGAAGGTGAAGGTTGAACAGGAAATCTTGACGGCCCCCGTTGGGGTGTTCAGAACTTGCGTGTTCCAACCTTGTGGGGGCCGCGCGATCGATCCCCTGAGAGACCCTTGTCTTGAGACCACAACGTGCCCGCCAAAGCTTGGCAATAAAATCGTCAAATGAGCGTCTGTTCACCTGAAGAGTTGTGGGGGGCCAAGCCTACAAGGCCGCCAGCAATTGGCTGGAAAGGCCGTGGTGGACCCAGGTTATCATCCACACTTTCACAGTCTTGGCCGGGCTCTCAGAAGGGAGTCCTCCCTTGTCAGCCACAGCCAGATCCAAGTTTGAGTGAGATGCTCATGCCACGATACGAACACTCTGTAGCTGAGACCTGAAACCAGGACGTCAGGAAAGCTTCGGTTTAGTAGGATGCCCACGGCAAGTCCACGTAATTGCCTCACTTCAAAGCGGTGAGCTGGTGCACTATCACGATGTCCTTCATATGCTCAGGGAACGATGAAGACGTTTGCAAGCCAAACCCAAGCGTCGACGCTTGCATTTCAGCCGTCAGCCTGCTCCACACTATTGCGCAAGAGGTGGGCTTGGAAACCACCCTCCCACATCAGGGATTGAACATGACATGCCGTGGGCGGCTGGTGATACCGACGGCTCCTGCTGACCGGTGCCAACAACAGTGTCATGTTTCTCATCATCGACCAAGGAGGTCCAGCATGGCAATGAGGCTGATCAGCAAAGGAATGTTGAGCAGAGTTCTGGAGCCTTTCGTTGGCAGGACGGTTGAGGACACAGATCCATCATGAAGACAAGATGGAACAACAGGAATATATTCCCTAGGTGAGTAAAGATATGTCTCACTAACCAACAGCCACAGCTCCATTGTCGACCGGACTAGGTGGCGACTTCTGAAAGCTCTTCATCGGCTGCAGTCCCCAACGACCAAACATCGCGGCATCCTCATCCCAACCATTGCACTCCGTCGTCAGCATCTTCTCGCCCGTGAAGATGGCGTTTGCACCCGCCATGAAACACAGTGCCTGTTGCTCCTCACTCATAGTCTTCCGGCCTGCAGCAATCCGGATGATAGTGGCCGGCATAACGATGCGAGCAGCTGCGATTGTGCGCAGCATGGCCGTGAACTCCACCGGCTTCCTCTCACCTAGCGGTGTGCCCTTGATAGGGACGAGAGCATTGACCGGGAAGCTCTCGGGGTGACTTGGCAGTGTTGATACGGTATGCAACAGTCCGATGCGGTCTTCTTCCGTCTCTCCCAACCCGAGAATGCCGCCTGAGCAAACGTTGATTCCCGCATCACGAACATGACTCAGAGTCTTAAGCCTCTCATCATATGTGCGCGTTGTGATGATGCTGGGATAAAACTCGCGGCTGGTGTCGACATTGTGATTGTATGCTGTCAAACCAGCCTTCTTCAGCTCTTTGGCCTGCTCCTCGTCAATCATACCTAGCGTGACACACACTTCCATGCCCATGGCTCGAACGCCCGAAACCATTTCCTTTATGACTCGGAGGCTGTTCTTACGGCCACGCATATCGCGCCATGCGGCGCCCATACAAAATCTGGTGCTGCCATTCGCCTTGGCAATCCGCGCCGCCTCTAAGACAGACTCGATGGTTTCGACACGCTTGGCCTTGATACCTGTGCCTTTCTGATAACGAGTCGACTGCGCGCAGTAAGCGCAATCCTCGGTGCAGCCACCGGTCTTGATATTCATCAGAGTGCATAACTGGACCTCAGAAGGGTTGTGGAACCGACGATGCACGTTGGCCTGAGTGTGGTTCAAAGTATCAGCCGTTTACGCTGCGTAAGGGTCGTCGAGGCATGAAAAAGGAAAAGCTCACAGCTTGATAAGCCAATTCCATCAAGGGTTGGTTGTAGATGGCCGAAATCTCTTGTCTGGTCCAGTCATGCCTTGGACTAGCAGCGGTAACCGCTTGGTGGAAGACGCGCTTTGCCCATTGCTGATACTGGCTGTCTTTACCGGCTGGATAATGACTGGGAGCCTGCTGAGGGGCTTGCTTAGAGCTCATTGCTTGGGCAGCTTGGTCTGTAATACCTGTCGCAAGTCGTCGAACTCCTGGGAAGTTGCTGCGAAACACATTACCGAGGCCTGCCACGCGCGGTGCCTGCAGAAAGATTGTCCGCGACAACAACATTGCGGAAGTAAGTTGACAAGCTGACTCTTTCTTCCACAACGGTCACTGCTTCACTGGAAGGTTTGACAATTCTGAAGACCAAGAAATTGAGCACTCAGCTCACACAAAATCAGCTCATGCAATAAGCTCCTGTCCGCAGCGAGCATGTGTGCAACCCTGCATCGGTGGGGCTGCGTGGGAGGACATGTCAAGGGTTTGTGTTACTCCACCAAAAGTCGCCGAGAATAAGCGATTGTTGTCATCGGAGGGCGGTTGCATCATGGCTCGGCTTCGCAGAGGCGTAGAGAACGAGACCACGCCAAGATATAAGGAATCGAAACGACCCAGCTGTGTCCGGAGCTGGGGAGGATGGTACTTGAATCAGTACGCGGTGAGCAAAGTCCAGTCAACCCGACAGTTAGGCTTGCGTGCGTTGACTAGCGCTTGCTCAAGGTTTCAGGAGGCCACAAATATCACCATACTGCTGGGATTCAACTGGGGGCCCTCTTCAACCTTGTCCTGACAAGCCTCAATGTTTCTTGATGGTCTCCATCCATTCCTTGGTGGCCTTGGCACCATCGTGAGCTTTGCGGAAGAGTTTCCTCTCCCACTCGTCCAGGCCGCGAAGGAACTCTTCGCCTGCACCGCCAATACCGAGATTGCTTCCCTCTTCTGAGCCCTTGCCTTTGCTGTGGCCGACTCCTCCCACTTTACGAGCATGCAACGCGATCTCAGATGCCCGAGTGACAAAGGTCTTGCGAAGGACGGAAGCAAGCTCGGGCTCGTCCGACAGCTCCATCATGCGAGTTGCAAGGGCATAGAAATGGGCGCTTTGATCACGGAGCGCGACGGATCGCGGATCGGCCTTCAAGGCCTGAACAACCTCGTTACCGAGCGCTGGGGGAAGGTCGAACGTAATATACTGCTTGCCGTCCACGTCGCCTGCATTTGCAATGGCCAGCATCTCAGCCAGCCAAAAGGGGAGGTTGACTTTGGTGCCAGCCTTTAGCGGCCGATCAGGCGCGTTATCCAGATATCCAAGATCCGGAATATCGAGTTGAAAAGTGCATGGAATTTTCTAAAAGAAGAGACAGAAGTGTTAGAACAATGGTCAATCGTTCTGGCATATCAGATGGGCATCTACCTCTGCATCGGTCAGGATGGCGTCAATGTCGTAATATGACATCTTGAAGTTTAAACTTAGATACGATAAGAATGCAACCACTCAAGCAGTATCAACCAAGCCCAGAATCAACAGACCAGTGAGCATCCCCAAACCTCCACAAAGAACTAGATATCGAGGGCACGAAGCTTGAGGTTGATATTTGGCACGCGCCCACGACGCGCTGAGGTCCAGTCTTGGAGAGGCAGCCTGGGCTTCAAATGTGGCTTGACAACAGGATAAAAGCCTGAAATGTGGCTGAGGTGGCTGACAAATCCAGAGAGAACCCTGGGACAGATCGAAGTTCCGTGACTGCGATCAGGAGCCCTGAAGCCAGAGAAGCAAGCGGGGTGGTGGGGCCAATGACGAAATTGAGAAAGCTCCCCCATGCTCTCTTAGCGCCGCTTCTGCCGAAGCTTCGACCGAGATTCCATCCGAGCATCAAAATCAGGGCTTTGAGAGCAGAGCTTCCCGCAGCTCTTTGGAAAACGCGCAGACGCCTGCCTCCTCGGATACGGACCGTGCTACACGCAATTGGCTCACCCACATTACTATCTACGCCGTCAAAATGTCTGCTTCTCTGTTCCGCACTGCTCTCACCCGGCATGGTGCTCTCGCTGCCAAACGCTCGCTGGCTGGCACCAGCTTCGTGCGCGGCAAGGCCACCCTGCCCGACCTGAAGTGTGAGTAGCAGCATCGCGCTTTGACATTCCAGATCCGATTTTCGTCCTGCTGCATGTCCCGCTGGCTATGGTCTAACCAACCGATGTGATTTCGCAGACGACTACGGCGCCCTGGAGCCCTATATCTCGGCCCGTATCATGGAGCTTCACCACTCGAAGCACCACCAGACCTATGTCAACGGCCTCAACAGCGCTCTCGAGGCCATTTCTGAGGCCGAAGCCAAAGGTGACTTCACCAAGGCGGCGTCTCTTGCCCCTCTGCTCAACTTCCACGGTGGTGGTCACCTCAACCACACCCTCTTCTGGGAGAACCTTGCGCCTGCTAGCCGCGAGGGTGGTGGTGAGCCCGATGGTGCCCTCAAGGTGCGTTGAGTAGACCTGTGTTGCTCAAGCTGTCTCTGCGGGGCCCATTGACAAAGAACCCTTGGCTGACGCTGCGCTTCTTGTCAAAAACAGAAAGCCATCGAGACCGACTTCGGCTCCTTCGAGACCTTCCGCAAGCAGATGAACGCGGCTCTCACCGGCATTCAGGGCAGCGGCTGGGCGTGGTTGGCGAAGGACAAGGATAGTGGCAACCTCGCTGTCGTGACTCGTGCCAACCAGGACCCCGTCACGGGTCAGCTTGTGCCGCTCATGGGCATCGACGCCTGGGAGCACGCCTACTACCTCCAGTACGAGAATCGCAAGGCTGAGTACTTCGAGGCCATCTGGAACGTCATCAATTGGAAGACGGTTGCCCAGCGCTTTGAGAAGACCTAAACAAGCGAAAGCTACTGGTAGCCGGTGTAGGTGGGCTGTGTCCAAGTAATCCCTGGTTTTTGTGCGCTTGAGGTTAGCGCGAGTGCAGTCTGCGGATTTGTGTACGCTGATCAGGGACTCCTAGACGCCCAAATTCCATAGCCGCCATAGGCGCGTTGTTTGGATCAAGAAGGACCTTGACTCTGCGGTTGTGATCACCCGCAGCAGTGCTGCATCCAACATCGTGGTTTGTAACTCGATACCTCTCTGTATAACAACCAAACACTTCTGGTGTATGCTCGTGAGATCCAGGCACCAACAAATGAATCAAGAGCCGGCCCCCTGTGTTTTTTTGACGAATGACATCTGCCATCTCCTGCCCACTCCACTTTGTTTTTCCGGCCCTCAGGGTCCCCGATTCCGAGACAGAGGCAGACCTGCCCCGGTCCGTGGCGGCGCCGCGTCACTCGCGGACGAATTACCGGTCGTTTGGTGTCCAACGCGTGAGGTCATCCAGTTGCTACCCGTCCCGTGAACCCACACCGTGTTCTTCCGTATACATGGCGTGATGATACCCAGGCTGAGAAACGCACCTACCGAAACGGCCCTTGCGGTCAAAGGCGCTTGATGCCAGTGACAGGGTTGTGGTACTGATTAACCTCAACATAAGGCATGAATACAGATGCCCGCAGATGCAACGCTGATCGGGGGATAGCGACGGTTGGTCAAATGGCCAGCTTCAGTGTAAGTCATTCTACCCAATCTAGCGGGAAATGCATAATCGATTATACATCGTTTGGGGCTGAGGGGCGGAAAGGAAAAGCAAAGAATGAGAAAGAATAACGTGATAGACAGGTCTGGCACATGTGTTTTTATGGCATTGGGCTTAAACTTCAGGATAGTGTTTTCTTCGTCCTGACGGCAGCGTCTGTTTTGCTCCCGATTAATGATTGTTAGTCGGCAGTTGAACACCGCCTCGATGTCAGCCTCATTCAAAATTTCATGACGTGAAGGGCTGTTGTTCTGTCACAGTGGGGGTTCGCCATTGTCTGACTGCCCCACCATGGACTGATGGTCAGGCCCGGAGACTTTGCAGACAGCAAGCTCCTGTTGCCGTGAGTCTTTGTGGCCGACGTCTTTCCCAGAACCCTGGACCACATGACCACCAGTTGCCTCATTGGTTCGCCCATTTTTGTTTTCTTCCAACCCTTTCCCACGGTACCATGGTAGCGGTTGCTGATGATGGGCTTACCGTCATGGCGGTCTTACGCTCTACACTTATTACAGATGACGTTAACTTTGCTCAGTTCAGCAGTTGACATAAAATATATCAGACATCGACATATAGCCTATTTTAAGATCAGCAACTCTTGGGCCATTCGGCTTCCCATTTCGTTGCAGGGCCCTTGTATACTGAGTGGCAGCAACGCGGGATGTCTCGGTCGAGTCTTTGATGATCAGTGTCATATGATCAGAAAGATCGGAGAGATCGCCCAACGCAGCAGCAGAAAACCCTACAGCCTCGGCATAGGTCAAGTGTGGCAATTGCCATATTCCAGGCTTCATACGCTTCGACCTTTTGTCCAATATCTGAGCCATTGCTTTCGTCTTGTGTTTGCGTCGGGCTGTTGAAGTGCTGATGTCTCGTAGTTAGCGTCCTCATGCGTCTGACGGTTTCATTCCTGTTTCCCCTACGACCCCACAAGAATCCACTGTAGAATCATCGAAGCCTGCTTCCCCACATTTCAGCGCAGTAGCTCCCCGTTCGCGGCGCCTTAATCCCTGTCGTCGACCCCACCAGGAGACGACGACAGGCCTGGCTGTGGGTTGACATCACCACCACACTGTCTTGGTGGAGATACGAGACGACGGACCAAGAAAACTTGTCTTGACACAATAACTCCAATCTGATGTAGATCTTGACATGCTCAACGAAGCATTTGACATTGCTCTGCTTTGTCCATTCAGTCTGTGTTGAGTTGACTTCAGTTCCCAGTTTAACATTCTTTGAAGATTGAACCGCTTTGGCCAGGCATTGCATAAACCCAAAGCAAGACCTCCTGGATTCCGTTGCGCAAAGCGATTCGCATCCTGACCAGAAGCTACTGCTCAAGCCGGGACCCCCCCCTCAGACTCCTGAGTCTGCTGCGCAACCGACCGGAGCCTTCTCGCTTTCCGGCTGGGCGTGCTGCTAGCCTCACCGCCGGCGCAGTCCCATTTTTGTAAGTCGAATTTTCTACGTAATGTTTCCGGCGCTCTCATGGGCATGTGTTTTCCTCTCGCGCATGTTGGATCAATGCCCCAACCCCAGACGGCTCCGCTGGCGTTCTCGTTAGACTTGTCATCACTTAGATGTCACCACCCCTCCCGAGCCTGCATCGCTGTCGGGGCATCCGTCAGATCCAGGACACAACTGGCACAATGTGGTTTGATGGCCGGTCGTTCACCGACATCAGTAAACCGCATCCCCATGCGCATTGCCAGCAGCAGAAACAAGTGCTCAGTCAAACGCATTCGTTGGGGACGCCGTCGGCCTTGGGGTCTCGACCGCATGCCAGCCCATCCAATTAGCAGACGCGGCTCCGGGTCACATTGTGCCCCGCCACATGCCGGATAGATACCCAAAGCTGCGGCGAGGGGCAGCTCGCAGCGGTTGAAGCCCGCGGAACCTGTCGACGACCATCGACCAGCGCTGCTAGTGTAGCGATTGGTGAGTCCTCGGGTGCCGACCGATAGCGGAGATGGCCCTGCCCATGCTTAGTGTATATGCAATTACGGATTACATGCCTTCCGTCATGTACCAAAGCGCGTGCATGGCCGCTAGTGTGTAAATGTCACGGCGCGGGGGTAACGGGGAGCGTTTGCGTGTGTCCCCTCCATGGGGGGAGATGATGCTAGATAGGTTTAGGTGGGACAAGGAAGGGGTAGAAGCGGAAGAGAGAACCTTAAGCTCGGCTCCTTACCTTCGGTGCTCCCCAAAACATCGGGACGAGACATTGACGATGGCATCTCGCAGGTGGTGGTAGCACGTAAGGCAGAAATCGGCCGTGCAGCAGTGTGGACTGTGGTAAGGTATGAGTGAACAACAGCAACGGAAGCAGCGCCAGCAAGGCCAAGACCTGGAGGATCAAGAGTTCTTCCATCGCGGGTTGGTTAGTGGTGCCCGGTCTGAGGCGGGGGAGCAGAAACACATGCCCGCCCCGCAGCAGCAAGAGGTGGGTGAGCAGACGCCCCAGCAAAAGCAACAGCAGCAGGCCAGAAAGAACTCGAGAGCTGGGACTGAGTGGCGGCGAGTTGAGGCAGAAACACCACCACCTGCACCTGCACCTCCAATTCTAGGCCAGGAAGTTGCTCTTGCAGCCTCTTGCCGGCCCACCCTTCAGCCCACTGGCAACTCACCCCACGTCCCCTCCAAGTCCCATGCCGCACACTCCCGCATCCAACACCCCTCATCCAGCTCGACAGCATCCTCGGCGGCCCCGCACAGCACCGATAGTGACGAAACAGACGAACTGCGTTACCGGCCGGAATCTGTGACCCTGGGCTCACGCGCGCCTGGTTCTTCCAGCTCCAACAGACACAAGCCCGATACCAATAATACCGATACTGTTACTCAGAAATCATTACAAACCACCATCCCCACTAGCTCATCTGGCCCATCAGTCCCATCATTGCACATATCACACACCAGACATTCACACGGCCCCCGGTCGGACAGCGGTGACCCACCGCCTTATTCTGATCCTCATGCTCAGGAACCGTGGTCCCATACGGTCACTTCAGCAGGCTCCAGTGGCGATCTTATAAGCCAGTCGTCCTCCTCCAGCTCATCCGAAACTGCCCTCCCTCCTCCTCCCCACATCGTTGACCGGGATTACATCCGTACGTTTGCCAGCGGTACGCCCTCTCCTACGTCGAGTGGCTCCGAGACTCCTACAGGCCGCTCGCATCCCTACGCCCAACGACCCGGTCGCACTGCTCCCCGACTTAGCATCCGTTCAGCCGTCAACGCCTACAACGCAGCCATGGCCATGGAGAAGAGCCGCAAGTTCTCTACGGGCACTTCGGTGCACCGTAAGCGCCAGATGAGCACCCTCGCCGAGAAGGAGGGTCATTTTGGTCCATCGCTGACGGTATGTCGCTCACTCTCTGCCATCACATGCGAGCCTGTGAAGTACCTGTGAAGCACACAAACGTCATGCTTCCCAAGTGATGTCTCTATGAAGCAGCAATGTGTACAGTTGAGATGGTCTGGGATGCTTTGGATATTTTGTGATTTCTCTATTTTTGCCCATTGACACTCGTCTTCTCCATGTTTCATTTTCTCCATTCCCCCAAGTTCATACTAAAAGAATTCTGTCCAATTTGCCACCACAGTCGAACATTCATGATAGACTTTCTTATCTGGCTCTTTGTCTGCATTTCGATGGGCGCCTCGGTGCTTGCCTGGGTGCACTTCTTCCTCCGGATCCTCACTAACTGTCTTTGCATCAAATAGACCCTCTTCTTGGGTATCTCGGCCGTGTTCGCTGATGATCACACCGCTGTCGTCGCACTCGCCATCCATGACACGGTCTACCTCGTCGATTTCTCCGTCAAGCACATTGTTCTCGACGATGCCATGCGCATGGGTGCCGATCTGATTGCGGACTACATCATTGAAGAGGTTGAGAAATATGAGCACGAAAACTTCGCGAAGTTCGTTGGCGCTGGTCTGCCGACCACGCTCAAGTACATGAGCCCGACTCTCTGCTCGCGGCTCTGGCTGGAGCTGGACATTGTGCCAATCGTGTTGCGCCCTGATGATGAGCACAAGGGGAAGTCTTTCTGGGACGTTAAGCGCGTCGATGAGCAGGCCGATTCTATGGCCCGCAAATGCATCATGTACGTCTGCTTGAGGAAGAGGAAAACACGGGGCTCAAAACTAACAAGAACGACAGGAACTTTGGCCCATCCTTGGTTCCCATTCTCCAGGTCGGCTGGCGTGGTGTTGTCCAGACCGACTGCGGTTTCCGCGCCCACATCACGACCGTACAGAACCACAAGGACACCGTCAACAATTATAGCTGGGAGACTATGATGACCTTTGCCAAGAGGCTGCGCCAGAAGAAGACCAGAATCGCTTTCTTCAGCTCGACTCCTCAGGGTGGTGGTGTTGCCCTGATGCGCCATGCCTTGGTGCGCTTCTCACGGCTCATGGGCGTCGATCTGACGTGGTATGGTAAGTATTACAAGCAATACCCAGTCTCCAATCTCAGGGGGACAAGGACCTGACAGAGTGTAGTGCCGAAGCCACGCCCTGGCGTGTTCCGTATCACCAAGAACATCCATAACATCCTGCAGGGTGTTAGCCACCCCGATCAGCGTGTTTCGGCCGAAGAGAAGCAGGCTGTCATTGACTGGATCACCGAGAATGCCAATCGCTACTGGTTCTCCGAGGGCGGTCCTCTACGTCCACCTGAGGAGGGTGGTGCTGACATTGTCATTGTAAGTACAGACATCAGTTACCAGAAATTTTCCGGATGCCCCTCACAACCCCCAAGTGTGGCGTGCCCCCCTCGGCTGAGAGTTGCTGCAACTCCAAGCACATGATCGGGAGCGTCCTGCGGGAGGACGTGGGGGTTCTGGCACCGCAGAGAGGTTGTGACAGTTGATGCTGACGACCTCAGATCGATGACCCCCAAATGCCTGGCCTCATCCCGCTCATCAAGAAGGTTACTCCGTACCGGCCTGTGCTTTACAGATCCCATATCCAAATCCGCAGCGACCTTGTTGCCAAGCCAGGAACCCCTCAGGCCGATATCTGGAACTTCCTCTGGAGCAACATCCAGTATGCCGACATGTTCATTAGCCACCCCATCCCGATCTTCGTCCCTCACAATGTGCCGAGGGACAAGGTCGTCTACCTGCCAGCCACTACGGACTGGCTTGACGGTCTCAACAAGAAGCTCAACAAGTGGGACTCTGGCTACTATGGCAACATCTACAACATTGCTTGCCACAGCCAGCGGATGTAAGTTTTGTTGTTCGGTCGTACTTTACCACAGCAGCTGCTAACTTGCGTAAACAGGACTGAGCTCAACTGGCCTGCTCGCAAGTACATCATTCAAGTGGCTCGCTTCGACCCATCCAAGGGTATCCCGACCGTCATCGACTCGTATGCCGAGTTCCGCCGGCGCTGGGAGAGCGCCGGCATGCCCGACCCGCCGCAACTCGTTATTTGCGGGAACGGCTCCGTCGACGACCCCGATGCTAGCTTGATCTACGATCAGACCATGAGCCAGCTCGAGACCTACTATCCCGACCTGGTTAAGGACGTCAGCGTTATGCGCCTTGACCCCAATGATCAGCTGATCAACACCCTCCTGGCCAACGCCCACGTCGTCCTTCAACTCTCGACCCGCGAGGGTTTCGAGGTCAAGGTCTCGGAGGCTCTCCATGCCGGTCGCCCCGTCATCGTCACCAATACCGGCGGTATCCCGCTCCAGGTCAAGGACAAGGTCAACGGCTTCCTCGTCGCCCCTGGCGACTGGAAGGCCGTGGCCACCCACCTCATGGAGCTCTTCACAGACGACGACCTCTGGAAGCGCATGTCCCACGCGGCGTCGACCGGTGTCTCGGACGAGGTTGGTACCGTCGGCAATGCCCTTGCCTGGTACTACCTGGCCGCCAAGTGGCATGAGGTCGGTGTCGAGCGCCATGGCAAGGGCGGTCTCAAGGGCAATGAGCGCTGGGTCAATGATATGGCTCGTGAGGAGGCCGGCTATCCCTACCAGCCTCATGAAAACCGTCTGCCTCGTCACTTCACGGAGAACAAGAAGGTGCCGGTACACCCTAAGCCCGTTGAGCCTGAGGAGCCAAAGGAGGACACTGAACCGGAGGCGACTCCTGCTGAGACCGAGGCCGAGGTCGAGGCTTGAAGGAGCTATTTGGTTGGTAGCTAATCAAAAACGGGCCTGAACGGTTCCGGTGGTTTGTGGCAGGGGCACTGATATGCCATGATATACCATGGGATGAGGACTTGGGATCAGTTAGATTTGTGGTAGAGGTGTGGCCTTTTGAGAAGTTTTGCTCTCTTGCATTGGGATTTTGCTTGATTTTTCAATCAAGGGATGTAGTTTAATTCGTGAATGAAACAAAACAGAGGTTTTTCCAGATATCAAACGTGATGGCTTCCGTGCTTATCCCTAGTCGTGTCAACATTACGTTGCCTCTATGAAGAAGGCATGCCCGAAATTCCATTACCCAAACATCATATCAAAGTAACATACTTTGAGTAGGAAACCAATGAAAAAAGTAGTAAAGAGAATCACGACAATCGTCTTCACACGGACATCTCCATCACTATCGCCTTATGAGGGTTGTACCCCTTGATCACGAAGTCCTCGGGCTTCCAGCCGTCGATGACGCCGTCGCCCTTGGGCCGCTTGATCTCGAGCTCAGGGAACTCCTCAGCAGGCTCGCGCTCCAGTTGTGTGCGCAGCGCGTCCACGTGGTTCAGGTACACGTGCGCGTCACCCATTACATGTGTCAGAGATCCCGGTACCAGGTCGCACGCGTGCGCCAGCATGTGTGTCAGCAGTGCGTAGGACGCAATGTTGAAGGGCACGCCGAGTCCCATATCGCAAGACCGTTGGTAAAGTTGGCAGTGGAGGTGGCCTTTAGGCTTTGGTTGTTTGTCGTTCTGTTCGCCGTCTTGGGAGGAGGATGACGGCGAAGAGACCGGCTTACCCCCCGAGCGGGCGTTCTGCGGGAAAGACACGTAGAACTGCGCAAACATGTGGCACGGCGGTAGTACCATCCTCGCCATGTCGGCCGGGTTCCACGCGCTCAGTACCAGCCGCCTGTCGTACGGGTTCGCCCGCAGGGTGTGAACGATCCGCGCCAGCTGGTCCACACCCTGGCCCGTGTAGTCCGTATGGCAGTTGACATACTGCGCGCCGAAGTGCCGCCATTGGAAGCCGTACACGGGTCCCAGGTCGCCTTCCTCGCGGTCCGTGAAGCCCAAGCTGTCAAGGAAGGCTCGCGAGCCGTTGCCGTCCCAGATCTTGACGCCTTGCGCAGCGAGAGTTTTGGCTGAGGTGTCGCCTGAGATGAACCAGAGGAGCTCGGCGATGATGGCTTTGGTATAGACGCGTTTTGTGGTTAGGAGGGGCAAGATGGGCGTGCCGTTGCGATTGAGGGAGAACTTAAGGGGGCGGGGGGCGAAGATGGAATAGGTGCCGGTGCCTGTCCTAGAGGAAAGGGTCAGTTGGGTTGTTCATAGCCTTATTGAAATGAGCGCAATGGATCGTGTACCTGTCACGACGGAGCTCCCCCTCATCCAGGATTTCACGGACAAGGTCAAGATATTGATACTCTTCATGGCGGGTTTGGTCGCTGGTCTTGTCGGTACTTGCTGCGGGGGGCTCAGAGGGCTGAACGGCCTGCCGGCTTTCGGTAACTGTCATGTTGGATGCTTGACCAGGGACTGATATCAGTAGTTCATGAAGAAAATAATACGAAACAATAAACTTCCGAACGTTTTGGACACAAGGGTATCAGATCCAAAGGTGGGTGTGTCTGTGGTTGAACACAGCGAAACGCGATCGTAAAGCTCTTTACGCGTCAACGCCACAGCCACGCGACAGCCCCACCACGCGACAGCCCCGCCACGCGCTTCCCTTTCCCCGCTTTAACCCCACTTACCGAAGTGGAATAAGGTAGGTCCTTTACGGATGATCGCTGGTGCTGGACATCGATGAGGAAACTTGAGCACACTGGGACGCGGTTCAGGGAACGAAAGAAGGGGGATGGTGAAGTTGAAGATAAGGAATTCTCCTTGAATTACTTGCGCTATCCATGCATTCGGTTGCCTACCGAGGGAGAGAAATTACAAGCGGTCGCTTGGGGCTCTCTGTTGCTCAAACTCACAACTGCTCCTCTGGCAGTAACCTATGGACCCAGATGGACTAGAAACTCTCTTGGAGTTTCGGCAGTCCGTCTGCTGATTTGACATTTGGCGTCCAGACTTTTTGAAATTCAGTTCTGATGGCACAATCGCAGGCAGGGACTAACACATGGCCATGCTTGCAGCAAGAACAGCTTAGTGCTCAACACTCTTGTTCTTATTAGGGCTCAAATCGCGAACTCCTGGACCCTGGTTTGTACTCGAGTCTCTAGGCTTTAAATACTTGGGCTTGGATGTGGGCCAGCGATTACATCAGCCCTAGCATTGGTAAGACTTGGGCCTCGCTATTCGACTCTGGCTTGAACTTGAAGCACGTCTTTTTCTACTCTGAATCGACGCATCGTTTGGCGTGAGAGAGCTCCAACTTGGCCGTCTGCTTGGGCCCCTTGATACCGAATCCACAGCCCTTAGGAAAGTGCTAGCTGACCTCCTGATTGTGAAAGCTGACCTCCGGAGTGCACTGCTCGTTTTGTTCCCTTTCTTCAGCACGTAAATTGTCGGATCGCATGTCACGAATCCACTGCCCCGACATCTCGAGAACACGTCATAGTGCTCCGAAAGCCAGTTTGGCACGTGGTAGTACCTTATTTGCGCACATATTGCATTAGCACCTGGTTCTGCGGAATACAGATTAGGAAGGAGAGGAAGGACACTTACCGCCAGAAGACCTCGGCCATCGGTTTCGACTTTATGTCGTCATTATCCCTCCAAAAAGTAAACTGCTTGATAATGATTCCAGGCCGTTGATCAATCTCCTTAAGCAACTGCATGAGCCCCTCATTGAGAGTTGTGTCGAAGACAAGAGTATCGCAGTCAACCTTCATGATGCCCTTCTCGATCCATTCTATGTTGCCTTTTCCGCCTTCTTCTTGGCTCGGAGGAACGCTAAATGAGCGCCATTGTACCTTCCGAGTATTGCCCTGCATTTCTTTGAGAAACCTAGCCAGGTCTGTTGAGAACTCAGTCTGTTTCCTGTAGGGTCTACAGGGTAACGGGATACCGGGTTTTTGACCATGCATCCCCTTGAAAGGCGTTGTAAAGTGCATTACTTTTTGGATGAGAATGCCGGCTTTCTTTAGCCGATGGTATAGTGAATCTGGACTGATGCTCTTCTTGGAGTCGCGAATCTTCGTTTCGAGGAGTTCTGTGCTGCGGTTGGACATATAGAAATTGTACTCCGAGCGCAATATTCGAGACATGAAATCGTAGAATTCAGCGTTATCCAACAGCCATTCACTCTTCCTGAACCTCTCCGGCTCATACTCCCCAGTGTGCCTGGGCACTTCCTCGATAATCTTGAATATCGCCTCATTGCTAGATGGCTTGTTAGTCGGTGGACAGTATTGGGATTAATCATGACACTTACTCTGACTGCTCTCCTTTTTGCCCACCCTCTATGGCCCATTGCTTGTCAAGTTTTATGAACTCTCGGTATGCTCGCTTTATGTGGAAAGGCACTTGAAGCGATTCAGTAACCAAGTACTGGGCTCTGTTAACTATGGTCTTCTTTCTTTTATTTTCGTTTAATTCCTGATCTAAGTCTCCAGGGCGAATGGGAGACGCTCCTGGAATCCCACTGTCGCCGTTGATCTCCTTTGTGGCAGACATTACCGCTTGGAAACATGATCCTGGACCGATGGTGATGTGAAAGTTAAAAGTTTGGTGAGTGTGGATATTAGCGCTTTAATTTTATACAGTAGGTCGCAAGCGTGCAGGTCCTAAGAGAAGTGCGTAAGAGAAGCGGGAACGAAAAGGTCAGGATATTAGGCATAGTTGACTCCCCTCAATTGGCGTTGGTGTGGCGTGCACGTGGGCCGTTGACAAAGCTAGTCAACGTGGCGCAATGGAGAACGCAAACGGTACCACGGTTGCAAAGGCCATTCAGAATTCCGGTTTTGATCCAACAAAAATCCGAGGAGAAAAAAGGCGGAATGTTACAGGCCGTTTATACTTTTGTTGGCACTTGGCTCTCTGTGAGGCATCCAAGAGTGGCAATGCTGAGGGAGCTCAGGGCTGTATGGTCCAGGCCGGTTGCCTGGTCAACGTTTCATGGGGAGCACAAACATCAGCCTCGCTGCAGTTCCCGGAGAAAGTTTTATAGAAGTTAGTTATCATCATATAATGGCTGCCTAAGTTCCCGGGTTTCTGGTTCAGCGATTATTCCTTCATAGCCTCTGTCATTGGTGTTTTACTCTTATCAGTTTTTGGAACTTGACCCTGGAGCAGTGCGAGGTGGCTGAGCATTGACCCCGAGGATCGCATCTTGGGTTTCACTCTGACAAGAATATAGCAAGGATTGCCACTCTAATGATGGCCCGATCACTGGTGCGGCTATGCAAAGGTTACTCGGAGGCGCCGTCTTGTTCTGGGCCAGCAACTAGGGAACAGAACAATCATTGATTCATTTCCTGCTTTTCTCCTTTCAAGTGGTTCACGGCTTACGGCGATGTCTTTCCCCTACCGTCAGTCAACGAAGTAAATTTGTTGCCGTTCGCCTTTTTACTCACAGAGTTGGGTTGAACATCACAAAATAGCCAGCAATCTTCCGGCGATATTGGATGTTGTAGCCCAGATCAAGGAATCTCTGCATCTAGGGCGTAGAAGCTGGTGGGTTAGCGGACAGTTAAAGTAGGCATATACCAATAGCGATGTGGAATAATTCTCACAGATTCATCCACCGTCTTCTTGCGACCCAGCTTTCCTCCCACCCACCATGCTAACCCCCAAGGGCGTGCATTAGAACCTGGCTTGTTTCCTCCCCGTTAACGATTTGAAAATCCCGATCTGCATAGTGTTGATGCAGCCTGAGTATTATCGCAGGCTTGTTTCCATGTTCCTCGGCGTTAGTGACAATTTGACCTAGCACCCCATTATGGAATGTTTCATCAAGGACTAAAGTCTGATCATCTATGAGTTCCACTCCGTGCTTGATGCTCTACAAAATGTGGATTTTTTTTCCCGAGAGCCTCAGGGGGCCCAAAACGGAATCCGATTGTTCCTTCACTTCTCACATAGCACTGGTACCAGTGCTAAGGTTAACATAGAGGATGTATACTTCGATTTCAAGATCATCAGCACGATCGATGATGGATCGGAT
The DNA here is from genome assembly GCA_011800035.1 of Thermochaetoides dissita. Taxonomy (NCBI): domain Eukaryota; kingdom Fungi; phylum Ascomycota; class Sordariomycetes; order Sordariales; family Chaetomiaceae; genus Thermochaetoides; species Thermochaetoides dissita. The sequence continues at coordinate 13,181 of JAAFKN010000014.1, read as the reverse complement.
GTCAAGGATCAGGCCTAGGTGATCATAAAAATTACGGTTTTGAGGTGTAACAATGCCAAAACAGATCATTTTAGTGATCGAGGGCATTGTGGAATTGCTATGGTTGAGTAACTCGAGTAGACCTGGAAGGCTAGATCGCTTCTAGTTCTGCATCGCTACAGCCAAATGGCCGGCAAGAGCCATATAGAAGGATGATCCAGGAACAAGCGTCATGCCAGGGGCGGATCTAGTCAATGTATGGTTGAAGGTGGCATGGAGTAAACTAAACACATTCTATCTTAGTCGTGTTCTACTCTAGGAAACTCATAGTCATGTTCAGAATCCTCACCGTTCGGCAGTGACCTGTTCGGGACCGTCTACCTCCAACGTCATAAAATTTCTCGCGATAGGACGAGTGGTTTTGGTATGTCCATGTCATTGCGGATTTTCGGCCTTCCATTTTCGTGTTATGCTGCTTGGAGATGCAGCTCAGGATACTAAGGGCTGTTCGAAGGGTGACCAGGCAGTAGTCGGTTCACTCAGAGAAAACTTGCTGCTACCCATAATGAGACTCAGGAGTTTTAAAAGTGCAAGAGCTTGCATTTTTGAATCGTTATTAAGTGCCTGAACAGCTGGGAGGTCGGATGTTTTGCTTATTTCCCCTCTGCTTAGCACAAACATCATTACGATATTGAAAGCGTGAAATAAAATCACAGCAAGACTTTTATTGGATCGGTCATCTGGAGATCTTCCGGTGTCAGGCAGCACCTGGGTTCAAAGTCTTCGCTTGAAACAGTAATGAGAAGTTGATAGAACTCGAGACCAGCGAATGCGAGCCGGAGGCGTTTCGGGGGCCTGAGGTTGCCATCGAATTCTTAGCATAACTCCGGTTCCCTCATTGGCCAGGTGGTCTTGAGTGTCCTAACAGACTTGGCAAGGACCCTGAACCGAGAACGAAGGAATACCAAACAATGCAGACCGATAAGACTCGTTGCAATAGGATTCGAATTCAACAAAGTAGTCGGTATCTGGAAACTGGGGGGATGAGAGAAAATGGGGCTTGAAGCAACTTCCTAAGAGTGCTCATTGAACCACAGACTAGATGCCATCCGCAGGCTGTTAACGTGGCCCAAAGCCTCTGCCATGCCATCTTCACAAAAGAAACCGGGAAGCCGTGCCTGACTAGCCACATTGCCCGTGGACTGTGGGCTTTTCAAACTATTATATCACTTCCGGTATGCTGCCTTCTAAGAACCATTGCCCTCTCACTAAATAGCCAAGTGGTAGGGGTTGCCTACCTGAAAGGTCGGCGAAAGTGTTTCCATGGCACAGGTTTCGACCCGCGCAAGCCCCAGTATGGTTCTTGCCCGTTGCACCGGGCAGGGTAAAGGCGGCGGGTGTTTCGTTTTCCTTTCAAGCTAACATCACCAAGTGTCTTTTTGACTCAGAGACGAGATTTCCGAATTTTCCGACATTGCGAACTTTGTAAACACTACAACACTGCAGCAAGCCGAGAGTTCCCTGAGCCCTCTAAGCTTGCTCAGGGACCTTAGCGGGTCAACCATAGGTACACTAGAAGATGGGCGCAAAAAAGTACATGAAACGACTTCTGATATGCTGATGTTTCGTGTCCAAAGTAAAATGGTCAGCCCACTGCTCTAGGTGCTGTAAGCTTCTCCGATTCCCCGAGGAGTTGCCGTTGTCCAATCAGATCTAACCCTAACCCTGATTCGGTCACAAACCAGACTGCCGGGAAGGAGACACGGATGAGAATCCCACACGATTGGTTCGCGCAAGACACGTGAGCTACGCGAGCCCCGCCATGGGTTTGCCAAGATCCATTTCAGCCTGACCCGCGAAAGACAGAGGGCTGTGTCTCGGGCGGCTGTGTCCCTGAGAGTGGCGTCATCGAGAAGCCAGACTGTGGTCGGATGACTGCGGGACGGCTGCCAAAAGGTCTTTCCCATCTTCGAAGGATGGGGTTTTTGTTGGTTGGCTCAATCGAGACCCCGACAGTGCGGGTGTTCCCGCCGCGGAAATGTGCGGTTCGTGGGGCATGCTGAGTCAGCCAATGCTTCACGGAATCTTTTAGCAATTGTGAGCTGATGTACGGGATCCATACCTGGAGGTTCCTGGACTTCCCCACGAGCTCGTCTGGATTGCGTCTGGCAAGATGCGATGAACCAATAGGGGCCAGCCAATTGGGACGTCGCTGTTTCCCGTCCTTTGTCGGCATTGAACGGCCGCGATGGAGGAGATGCAGGCGGCCCTCGGAGATGCTCTGTTCGGCGGCGATTCAATGGTGCCCCTGGTGGTACCACCATCGCGACGCGCATCCACGATCAGGAGAGCGGCCTCATCGCTTGCAACCTCAACACGCAACTCGGCAGCTTTCGGGCAGGGAAGCGCCAAGGCTTGCGCTAAAGATGTGGAATAGAACCGGGATGTCGTAGATCATAAAATACTCGCTGCGTACGACAACGACGAAGAGAGTTGTGTTTGTGGATTGTGACATCAAGGATTGCAGCATCCTCTCCGTTGAATCTTCACATATAAATCTCTCTCCCAGCAATCTCAGGCATGCCTCGACCTGGGACCTTCGCCAGACTTGCCCTGACACTTGCCAAGCCATCGCCAGTTGCGTCGCCTCGACTTCGTCCTCTGAGACTTAACCAAGCCTTCCCTGCAATCAGCTATCAGCATCACCAAAGACAAGCAAGCACCATGGCAGCCCCTCTTACCCAGAGCCAGATCGATATCGTCAAGTCGACGGCTCCCGTCCTCAAGGAGTACGGTGTGAAAATCACAACAAAGTTCTACGAGAACATGCTTCGGGAGGTTCCCGAACTCAACAACATCTTCAGCACTACCAGCCAGAGAAATGGTCGCCAGCCGCGGGCCCTCGCTAACTCTGTGCTCGCATATGCCACCTACGTTGATGATCTCGACAAGCTGAAGCATGTCGTTGAACGTATTGCGCATAAGCACGTTTCTCTTCAGGTCACAGCGGAGCAGTACGACATTGTCGGCAAGTACCTGATCCAGGCTATCGGCCAGGTTCTCGGCGCGGCTGCCACTCCTGAGATCGTCGACGCCTGGGTCGCCGCCTATGGTGTCCTAGCCAAGATCTTCATCAAGGTCGAAGGCGACCTCTACAAGCAGAATGAGGCCGACAAGTGGCTCGGTTGGCGCAAGTTCCGTATCATCCGCAAGGAGCGTGAAAGCGACACCATCACCAGCTTCTATCTGGCTCCGTCCGACGGCGCCCTCCCTTTGCCCCGTTTTCAGCCTGGCCAATACGTCAGCTTGCAGGTTGATGTCCCCGAGCTGGGCTATCTGCAAAGCCGGCAGTACAGCTTAAGCGAGGGCTATAACCCGGAGTCTGGCTACTACCGCATCAGCGTTAAGAAGGAGGAGGGTACGGAAACAGGCATCCCGGGCATTATTTCCAACAAGCTGCACGAGAAGTACAACGTCGGTGATGAGGTCGAGCTGTCACATCCGCAGGGCGAGTTCTTCCTGGACCCAGCCGACGCTTCGAAGGCCGGCGTTCCTGCTGTGCTTATCTCTGCTGGTGTCGGCGCCACTCCGCTCAAGGCCATTCTCGATAGTCTCACCGGGCCCTCGGCGGCTGTTAAGCGGCCCATCTCTTGGATCCACGCCTCTCGCTCGAGCGCTGTGCAGCCATTTGGAGATGCGGTTCGGGAGATTACCAAGGCCAATGACAACGTTAACTCGGTCGTTTTCCTCAAAAATGTCGGTCCTGAGGATCAGGAAGGCGTCCATTACCAGTTTGCGGGCACTCGTCTCTCTCTGGAGAAGCTGGATGCTGAGAAGGACCTGTTCGTGAACAACCCACAGGCCGAATACTACATTTGTGGACCGGAGAGCTTTATGATAGATGTCCGGCGTGGTCTTGTTGGCATGGGTGTGGATAAGAACAGAGTTTTCTTGGAGCTTTTCTCTACGGGTGATGTTCCGGACGAGTGAACGTCCTTAGATTAGTGGGTATTAGCAACCTGCATCGAAATTTGGAGTTGGTTCGGATTTGTGGTTGTGGTAATGAATGTTGGTCGGCTACGTTGCAATACCTAGGTTAGAAAAGGTTCTCTTCTTCTGTACATAAGCGTGTAAAACTACACAATTTACCCGGAACTGACCCGCTTTCTTTCCTGGATCTTGAGACATGTGGAGTAGCAGCTTGCCATGGTAGTCGATCGCTTATAACCTAGTGTAACCAGTTGCCGAGGATGAGAATCTGCAGGCGAAGCACCGAGTCTTCTGACATATTGCAGGCAACCATGGTTGGAACCGGATTCCCTTGCGGGAAAAGAACAAAGGCAAGGGCATCTGGGCAGGATATCATTAGGTCAACGGTGATGTTGTCGGAGAATGTGAATAAGGGGTTGTGTTCCACCGATCTCGATAATGCACAACCGATATCCATGTGCTGAATGCTTACTACTACTGCTGATTGGCTTGCATGTTTGGATTCAACTGCTTACTCACATCATTCTGATAATTTGATCTTACATTCGTCTCTTGAGGGTCCTTCCCAGACAAGAAAGCTGAGATCTTTGATTCAGATCATTTCCATCATCTCGTCCCTGGCAGCAAATAACCCCACCGGGCCAATTTCAGCCCTACAAGGCTACCTGAGATCTTGCCCAAACAGATCTTTGAGCAATGATCGAACCAGCCGACCAACCGGAAGATTTCCTCTCATCAGCCTTCTTTGGACTTGGCGCACGATGAAAGCTGCACTGTGCTCCACCCTACAATCCCCCAGGTCGCACAGTGTCCAGAGTCAGACACGGTGATGACCTTGCCAAGTTGCCCCTGTCACGCCAAGCTGCGGGCCGCAGGTTCCCGTGGATCCACTGTACTGCAGGATGGATCCTATGAGCCCTGCATCTCCGGCCGATGATGCCAGATTCTAGGGACATTTGGGGTGAAGACATGTTAATCGAGTATCGTAGGACAGGCCAGGTTTCGTGGACAATGTGCGCAGTGTTTAGAAAAACTTATTCTTATCGGAAGGCGGCTGCTTCGATAGTGAACCCAGGCCAGTGGCTTGCTGGTATGGTTGGGACATCCAGGGCCAATGACGTCATTGGGACAGCATGACGACACGTCCACAAATCTACGGCAAGATCTCGAGGTTTTGTTAACCGAAAGAGCTCTGAACAGTTAGCGTTAAAGCTTGCAAGAGGTCACGTTATCGTGCTTTGATACTACAAAGGCTTAATTTATCTGTTTCATTCTTGCTGGCAATGGTGGTCGGAATGGTGGTGGAGTTGTTTGCAACAAGGCTTCATCATTCGTGCATTCCAATGTGAAAGCGGTTCCAGACGGCAAATGACAGCGCTAATGGAAGTCCTCAGAGAAAACTCCATCTATGATATGCCATGGGTTTGGCTCTTTTAGAAGGGTCTTTCTTTGGAGTTCAGCGGTCCAGAATGCAGAAAGAGTCAGTTTTGTTCAACATGGGGTACACTTGTCACTCAAAGCATCTCTGGCAGTGTGACCTGTTCTCACATAAGGAGTTCTGGGTCCCAATACTCATTTCACCATCTCTTATAGAGTGATGCAAAGTTTATGGCCCAATGGATTATTCTGCGAACTTTTGGGCTTTGGGGTCAAAAGTATGAACTGCACACGGTCCTGCCTCAGGATTTATCACGAGGATCCTTCCCCCATTGATGGCACCAAATGAAGCAGGTGATAACCCACTTCTGGAGAGCGCGAGCACATTACTCCATGGTGTGAAAGCATGACCTTCCTCGTTGGCTGTTTCTGTCACAGTCTTTGGGAGTCTCGTGGTCACTGTATGGACCCTTGGTCACGGCACAGAAGACGGGCCCCACATATCTAATCACAGTACTCACAGCACTGCGTCCCTGTAAGAGCATAAATCGCCCAATTTCCCCAGATTTCCCCAAAAGGGTCTCCCATATCATCCTCTGTTCTTTCCTACTCACTTTCGTTAACTGTGTCCGACTTCTTCAGATCTGCTCACTACACGTCAGAGTTGGGACAAGCAGCATCTTACGGCCAACCACACATTATCTATACACTACCTACCATCCGCTTGCTTTAGACCACTCGCGGTAAGAGCCCCTTATCCCTCATTCCCGCACTTCGTCCCCAGGTCGAGTCACAGGTCTCGTCCTCCGGACCACTGGGCCTTGGCCGACTCGCGACGGCAAACCTGGAATACTGACCTGTGCCAGCAGTCGGACACCTGCCAACAAGACTGGCATTGGTGAGCGCAAAGGGGAATCTCCATGGCGTACAACCCCCCTCGCGCCGAGCCGATTGCCATCATCGGCTCGAGCTGTCGCTTTGCCGGAGGAGTGAGCAAGCCGTCTGAGTTGTGGGAGCTTCTTCAATCCCCAATCGACCTATCGCGCAAGGTACCTATCGAGCGCTTTAATGTCGATGCCTTCTTCCACTCCAATGGAGAGTACCATGGGACGACCGACTCGCCCAAGGCGTATTTCCTTGATCAGGACCATCGAGTCTTCGATGCCACTTTCTTCAACATTACTCCCAAAGAAGCGGCTGCGATCGATCCGCAGCAGCGCATGCTTCTTGAGGTTGTGTATGAGGCCCTTGAGTCAGCAGGCTATTGTCTCCGTGACTGTTCGGGGAAGAAAGTCGCAGTATTCGCAGGCGTCATGACCGGTGATTACGACACCCTTTCACAACGGGATGAACTCTATACGAGCCAATACTATGCAACTGGAAATGCCCGATCCATCCTGTCGAACCGGATTTCATACTTCTTCAACTGGAATGGCCCATCCATGACGATCGACACTGCTTGTTCCTCAAGCCTTGTCGCTCTCCATCAAGCTGTCTTGTGTATCCGCTCGGGCGAGTGCGAGATGGCCTGCGTGGCCGGGGCCAATCTGATTCTGGTTCCAGAACAGTTCATTGTCGAGTCGAGTTTACACATGCTCAGCCCCTCCGGCCACTGTCGCATGTGGGATAACAAAGCAGATGGGTATGCGCGTGGAGAGGGTATCGTGGCTGTCTTCCTCAAGCCATTGAGCAAGGCCATTCGAGACGGCGATCGCATCGAAGCTATCATCCGCGAGACGGGAGTCAACTCCGACGGCCGAACGCAAGGCATCACCATGCCAAACTGGGAAGCCCAATCACATCTTATTCAGGACACCTACAAGAATGCTGGATTGGATCCGCGTTCAGAGACAGACCGTTGTCAGTATTTCGAGGCCCACGGTACCGGAACTCGCGTCGGCGACCCCAACGAGGCCCATGCAATCGAGGATGCCTTTTTCAGTCAGGATCCTCATGTTGCCAAGCCTAAATCAAGACTGCTAGTCGGATCCATCAAGACAATTATTGGCCATACCGAAGGTGCTGCAGGTCTCGCAGGACTCCTCAAAGTCGTTTTGAGCATGCAGCACAGCGCCATCCCACCAAATCTGCATTTCGAGGAGCTGAACCCCGAGGTCGCCAAGTACTACTCGCATCTGCGCATTCCGACTAGTTGCTGCCCATGGCCTACTGTTCCCAGCGGTCAGCCTAAACGTGGGAGTGTCAACTCATTTGGTTTTGGTGGTACAAATGCCCACGCCATCATTGAGGAATTCATTCCGGACATCCATATTCCTGTCGCAAAGACTTTTTGCAAAGGACTGAAGATCCTGGCGTCCCTCAAGCTCAAGGAAAATGGTATTGTCGAAAACAGCCGTCGGCCCTGTCTTCCCTTGTTGATTTCAGCTCCATCTCCGAAGGCCTTGACTGCTGTGGCCAAGTCCTACCGCGACTACATTTTGGCCCACCCAGAGATCCCTAGCGAAGACATTGCTTGGCACTCGGTTGCCTATCGCACCCATTTTCCTTTCCGTGCCTCAGTCTCCGGCCTTTCTTCTTTGGACATGATCCAGAAGCTCGAAGAACTCATCAAGACCGGCAATTGCGGCACTCGTGCCAAGGACAATACTCGACCTCCCAAGATCCTCGGCATCTTCACCGGCCAGGGAGTACAGTGGGCGGCCATGTCTCGATCCTTGCTCCGAGCCTCTGAGGCGTTTGCCTCCACCATTCGGGAGCTGGACAGCATCCTCCAATCCTGCCCGCATCCTCCGCACTGGACGCTCGAGGAGGAGATTCTCGCCGATCCGGAGCAATCCCACGTTGATGAGGCGCATGTCTCTCAGCCTCTGTGCTCAGCTGTTCAGATCGCTCTTGTCAAGCTGTTGCGGGACATGGGCATCACCTTCCACACAGTTGTTGGCCACTCTTCCGGTGAGATTGCGGCGGCTTATGCTGCAGGCAAGCTTTCGATGCGTGATGCCATTATCATCGCGCATTATCGTGGAATGGGAGTCAATGATGCGTGCGGCAAGAATGGCGCATCTGGGGCCATGCTTGCAGTCATTGGTCTCAACAAGCAGCAGGCTGAAGATCTGTGCTCCTAGGAAGAGTACTCCGGCCGTTTGTGGATCGCTGCCAGCAACTCCCCGAATGGAATCACGCTGTCTGGTGACAAAGATGCCATAGAGCAAGTTTGCGATTCCCTTAAACAGCGTCAAGAGATCATAGTTGCTCACATATTACCTGTCAACAAGGCGTACCATTCACCACACATGGAAGCTTCTTCACAGAAATACCTGGAGGCTCTGCAGGCCAGCAAGATCCAGCCACGCAAGGGCAATGGAACGAAGTGGGTGTCGAGCATCTATGGCTCAGGCGAACCGCGGATGGCCGAACTGAAGGCCTCATACTGGAAGGAAAACATGGTCAAGCCAGTTCTTTTCTATGAGGCTCTGACCTCAGCGCTTACTCAAACCCCCAACGAAGACCGCTTTGACTGCATCATTGAGGTCGGCCCACGTCCGTCACTCACAAGCCATGTCAAGGCAACTATGGATGAGATGAAGATTACCTTCCCGCCGTACTCAGGCTTACTCAACCGCAAAAAGGATGATCGCGAGGCCTTTTCCGATTTCCTTGGCTGGATGTGGACTCTGTTCTCTGGTGTCACAGATTATATTCGGCAGTTCGCAGTCTCCTCGGCCCGGCCTGATCTTGTTCATTGCCGGCTGCTTGATCCACCTACCTACCCATGGGACCACTCCCAGATTTTCTATCGGGAGTCGCGGATCTCACGTCAATACCACTTCAAAACACAACAGCCTCATGAACTCCTGGGCGTCCGCACGCGTGACGATAACAAATTCACGCTCCGCTGGCGCAACATGCTCAAGTACGAGCATCTGCCATGGGTGAAGCATCACAGCTTCCAAGGTCAGGCCCTTCTTCCAGCCTCTGCCTACCTCGTTATGGCCCTGGATGCTGCCAGGGTTGTGCTCAACAGCCGAAATGCATCCATCGTTGAGCTGCACAACCTCAAGTTCTCTTCCGGGATCGTTCTTGAGCCTGATGCTGACGTTGAGATTCTCTTTTCGCTCACCATTGAGCATGAATCATCTGAGGAGATCACGGCGTCCTTCACATTGACGTCGACTCAGGCAAACGGGAACATGGACATGAAGAAGAACTTCACTGGCTCCATGACCATCATCCTTGGTGAGCCGAGTGCGGATGTGCTCCCACGCCGGGCGCAAGGGCAGCCGGAAACAGTGTGGGCTAGTGAACAGGGCTTTTACAAGATGATGGCCGAAACTGGCCTCATCTACACAGGCCCGTTTAAGGGCTTGCAGGGGCTAAGGCGCCGTTTCAATTTTTCGACCGCCATCGTGAAGAGGTATCACAAAGAGGATACCACATCTCTTCGGATTAGTCCTGCGACATTGGACACTTGCCTTCAGACGGCATTTGTCACAATTTCCTCACCGGGAGACAACTCAATCTGGACTTCGTTCTTGCCCGTCGATATTGAGTCAGTTCGGTTTAACCTGGCGATTTACGAGAGGCAAAAAAACCATGACTTCTCTGTCGACGCTTACCTCACAAAGGAGAGCCCGATCACAGAAATGACAGGAGCCTCTTTCACTGCCGACATTGAGATCTACAATGAGAATGGTGAAATGGAAATCCAGGTCCAAGGGCTCACCGTAGGCTCCTGGGGCACGACAAAGCCCGAGCAAGACCACGAGCTCTACCTTACCACCACCTTCGAGCTCGACTGCGACTTCGAGATCGTGTCATCAGGGCAATTCACCGACCCGTGCCCCCAAGCGTGCAAGCTGCTGCTTGACAGTTGCTTCCGCGTGGCTGCCTTCTACGCCCGCAAAGCTCTTGGTGGGCGGGACGAGAGTCATCTACCTTCGGTGCTCCGGCTGTACCAAGACACGGAAGAATCAATCAAGGAATTTATCAACAACTCGCCCTACTTCACAATTCTCAATCTTGTCTCTCATATGGACTATGATCAGCTTGAAGCATTTGACGCCGAGCTGTCGCACTTCATCCAAGAGGTTGTTCACATTGTCGCCCTTCAGCAGCACCTGACTCGGGTCATCAAGCAGATCGCCCACAAGTATGCCCGGCTGAATGTTTTGGCCTTGACAGACCCTAGCTTATCGCTCACCCAGAGTATTCTGGATGGGTTGGGAGATTCATTCATGTCCTATCATCTAGGCACGAAGCCAGAGGAAAAACTGGCTGACCGCCGCCCATTTTGCGACATGTTGGGGAAGAAGATAAAGGTGGTTAAGTTCGACCTCTACTCGCTCTTGGGAGAGCAGGACACAGGCCTTTATGATCTCGCTATCCTTACTACATCGATTTCCAAGCCGCATGTTGCAACCACGGTACTTGACACGCTCAAGAGAGTCATGCGCCCGGGGGGCTTCTTGATTCTTGTTCACGTTCCAGACGACCTTGTCAATCTCCTTGAGGGACGCTTTTGGGTCAAGTACAGAAATAAGGAGTTACACTGGCCGGAGACACCCAGCTGGGAGGACTGGTTCGTCGCTCTCCAGGCCTGCGGTTTCTCAGAGACGATTAAGAACTCCACACAAATATCCAGCAAAGGGCTCGCAATCATGATCCGTCATAACGAGGCAGAGAGCAAGCAAGCACTGATCCAACCGGCTTGTGATCTCTCCAGGCGCAAGACAGGCCGGTTGCTCATCGTGGGCGGCAAGAAATTGCATACGACTCGCATCGCATGTCGCATCGCAAGCGAGTTGACGGTGCACTTTGCTGATATTGACCACTTTGATGATTTCGACAGCGTTGTTGTATCGAGTGAAGTGTCAGCTGTGGTAATCCTTGCAGACATGGACCAGCCGATCATGTCAACCATGACAGAAAAGAGCATGCAGGTGTTGAAGCAACTTTTCCGACCCAACAGGACGATCATTTGGGTAACCCAAGATGCGCTTGTGCGCAACCCCGAGCATGCTGCATCCTTTGGCTTTACGCGGACGATGGCTGCGGAGACGCCTGGAATATGCCTTCGGATGATTGACATGGACAATCAGATGGGCTATGAGCAGGTGTGCGCCGCAGTTGGCAATGAGATCGTCTCCAGTTTGTTGCTACTCGAGTTGAAGTCATTGGCCGAAGGAAATGCTTCGACGCAACCTATGCTTTGGATCACTGAGCCAGAGATACATTACCGTTCTGGTTGCCCATGGATTCCACGCGTGGTGCCTTGGAAAGAGGGAAATGAGCGAGCCAATGCCCCACGGAGGGTCATCGTCAAGAACGTAAACACGCTTGAAAAGGTTGTCAACATCTCTCCTTCCGGTTTCAAGACCAACAGCAGGCTGTTCAACGCCCACATGGTGCGGGATGTCAACAAGCCAGTCCCATCTATGTTGGTGGTCTTCGAGACCTTGTTCAGCACCGCTGAGCCTATGATCCTGAATATTGGCGGGAAGGAGTTCTCTGCCTACATGTGCTTGGTTAGGAATCCGGCGGATACCAGGCGCTGCTTCGTCTTCTCAACCACAAACTCCTCCCATATTGTCGTGTCAGCCGATCCGAGACACAACGAAGTTGTCGCTTGGGCGGAGATTCCCATTGGCAAGGCTAACTTTAACGACGAAGCTTGCTTTGCTTTGATGATACGCTACATTGCTGCCGACACCATCATGAAAAAGGTCAAGCACAGCCACGCCATCATTTTTGAGCCTGACAAGCTTCTTGCAGAGTGCCTGAAGGAGCTGACTGATGGTCAAAATGTTGGACTCACAGTCTGCAGCCAGGATCCAGAAATCGCATCGTCCAAGGACTACTCTGTTCATCATGGGATGTCTAGCAGGCAGATTCGGGTTCTGCTGTCGTCTTCAAGGGCCCGGCACATCACAGTCGTCAATCTATTGCCGGACTCTCATCCATTCACAAAGAAGCTGAAGCAAGCTCTGCCTGCCGGCTGCACCTACTTTGGCCGATCCCAGCTTTTCGCGGACTTTGAGGGCCCCGAGCTGCTGGCGAAGGAGCTGGCTGATGACGGCGTCTCCGCAGCCAAAGCGGGAGGAATCTGTATCAAGGACTGGAAGTGGTTTGAAAAGGTTGTTCACAAAGTGGAAGCCACCAAGTCCGCGCCAGCCTGGCCTGCACCGGTGTCAGTGCCTCAACTGCTGCGGTCAACTGCGACAGCTCTCCCTCTTTTCAAAACCATCAACTGGAAGGCCGAGTGCTTGATTCCCTGCATCGTCAAGCCCGTCATTGGTACTCACCTGCTGCGGCCTGACAGGACTTATGTGATAGTCGGATTGACGAAAGACTTTGGCCAAAGCTTGTGTACGCTTTTCATTCAGCAAGGTGCAAGGAACCTCGTCCTGTCGAGTCGCAATATTCCCGACAAGCTACCCAATTGGGTTCGCCACGTGCCCCAGGGCGTCAGGGTGGTCTTTGAGCGACTGGATGTGACCGACCTCAAGCAAGTCAAGCAGTACAAGACAAAGCTCTCCTCTCACTACAAGTTCCCCCCTGTGGGTGGCGTTGTCAACGGTGCGATGGTGCTCGACGACAGGGTTTTCTCCGAGATGTCTATTGAAACTTGGCATCGCGTCCTGCGCCCAAAAACAGTTGGCTCCTATAACCTGCATTCAGTCTTTAACGAGCCGGACATGGATTTCTTCATCATGACTTCGTCTTTTGCCGCGATTGGGGGGCATGCCGGCCAGTCTAATTATGCAGCTGCCAACATGTACATGAACGGTCTTGCCGCTCTCCGCCGGTCTCAAGGCCTCCCGGGCTCGGTACTCAACATTGGTGTCATTTACGGCCTCGGCTTCTTGCATCGCGAG
>JAAFKN010000013.1:0-37351 GCA_011800035.1 Thermochaetoides dissita | reverse complement strand
CTTTAACAATACTTATGTACAACCGTTTCATTGAGTCGTTGTATTATAAGAATATATTATTATGCAAAACGTCGGTTTTACCAAAGAGGGTAAAGTAAACGGGAGAAAAATGACGTTGAACAGATTCGTGAGCATCATCCATCTACCAGCCTGGTTTAGGATGGGTTATAGAATGACAGAGGGGATTGGTTCGATCCGAATATCGTCATCGCAATTACCCATCCTCTTAATCCGCGAGGCTTTTGGTCTGTAGGAGACCATGTGGCTACTTGGATGTCGGAAGGACGACGATATCCAAAATGAAAGGGCGTAACATCCCCCGATGGCTCAGGAGGTGTGAAGCCATCAAGATGTTTTCACCACCCGCTTTGAATAACAACCTTGCTGAGAACCGTCCCAGAATCCAACCTCTCCTTTCCCAATCCCGTCACCGATTAAACTCGGCATAGAACATTCCTCCTCAACCTATATCAATGCAGTGAGTCCCGTTTTCCCTTCTGTATCATCATCCAACCTGCATTTCCATCATCATTATCTTCCTTTTCTTTCCCATCATGCGCTTGTCATGACCATAGTCTTGCTTTTCTCTCTTTCCACCCAGACCCAAGTGTATATATCATAAAGCGAGTGTATAGTTTCTCTCCTCCAAACATTCCCAGAGCGAATGACCCTGATTCCAAGCAAAAAGCCGGAGAACCACCGCCCTTCCCCCCAAAATCAATCCAACGCCGCGACACCTGTCCGTTAGAGAAACTGCCCAGCCCCCTCCTTACTTGCCCATTAAAAGGGAAATTATATGCATAAAAAGGCGAGAGCTCTGGATAAGGTATGCCGTGCCTCCCCTTGGCCCCTGAGCATACCGCACATCCCCTGGCTAAAGAGAAAGAAAACAAACTAACATTATACAAATAAAATTGCTAATAGATGTTCGTTCCTCTCTTCTTTCACTGCTTACTCTTCTTAGCGTCGCCGTTGGCAGTCACTGGCTTGCCATTGGAAGGAGAGGAAGTCTCCTCAGTCTCGCTCTCCTCACCGTCGCTGCGCTCATCCTTGGCAATGTTGTGGACAACGAAGCGATAGGCGATGCGGATGATGAAGAAGAGCCAGAAGAGGTTGAGGCACTGCAGGGCGCCAAGCAGGAGCAGAGTGATGACGAAAGAGATCCAGCACTTGTACTGCTCAGTCTCCCAGTTGAGCTCATAGGGACCGACGGTCTTGAACTCAGTGAACAAACTGAAGAGGATGCGCAGGTTGATGTAGTGACGCAGGTAGATCCAGACACACATGAAAGTGAAGTAGTACGGACCAGTCAGAGGATGGTCGAGGTAGTTGAGAGTCTTGGAGGTCTGAGGACATGAGGTCAGCGGGAACTGCATAGAGTGGTGAGACAAAGGCTTTGGAAACTTACCGCCAAGAAGAAATCACTGATGTCATGGGTGATGTAAACAGCCAGACCCATGTAGGTGAAGTGGAAGCGATAGCTTAAGGCAATCAGCGCCAGACTGACGATGTGGTGACCAACCAACTCCTTGAAGTCCTTCCGAGGCTTCTCCATGCCAAGAATCAGGACAATAGCCTGCTGGGCCCAGTAGGCGGCCTGGAAGAGATAGTAGAACTTGAAGAGCGCATCGTGGGTCTTGTGCGGGAAGTTCTCATACATGCCGCGGGTATTGAAGTACCAGACAGGACTGCGGCTCATGACGTACATGCCAGTGGGACCGAGAATGCCAAAGTACAAGGCAGTGTACATCTGCTCCATATAGCGAGCCTGCTTAGTCTTAGACTTCAAGCCAGCCCAGCGCGCCATCGGCCGGAGGATCTCCTGCATGATGGACTCGCGGGTGAAGGAGAGAACGACCGTGTAAAAAGTAACAAAGGCAATATCCCAGGGACCCTTGCCATACTGTGGCGGCTCGTTGGGGTTCGTGACGGGCAGGCGGTAGGACAGGAAGATGAA
This sequence comes from Thermochaetoides dissita, assembly GCA_011800035.1. Taxonomy (NCBI): domain Eukaryota; kingdom Fungi; phylum Ascomycota; class Sordariomycetes; order Sordariales; family Chaetomiaceae; genus Thermochaetoides; species Thermochaetoides dissita. Next base: position 35,394 of record JAAFKN010000013.1, on the reverse strand, counting down.
GTGATGGACCGGATTGCTCTCAGTCGGGTTCAGAGCATAGAGGAACAGGAAGGTGAGCAGGATGACCAGCGGGAGCACCCAGGTGTGCTTCACAATGATGCTCTTGGCCCGGCGAAGCAGCGAGCGGGCCTTGCGCCGCTTGGAGAAGCGCTTGGAGGGGCTTGTGGAACCGGCAAGGGACTCCTAGTGCAGTCAGCAGTCAGCAAGCAGTCCGAATAGGCGTGTCTGTGAGATGTGAGAGGTGAGGTTGCGCAGCTGGATCAGCTGGACGTGCTGGAAGTACCTTTGGCGCGCCGTTGAGCTGGGCGAGGGAGGTTGAGAGAGCAGGGGCTCCTGTGTCGCCGACGTTGAGCTGCGACCCGAGAATGCTCGACTTCCTACGTCGACGGGCACCAGAGTCGGCCGTGGCCGAGTGCAGCTGGCGGTCTGTGACCAGGGGCGGGAAGGGCTCGGAGTCGGCCGTCATGATGATGCTTCCTTTGGAGCGAGATTGCGCGTGCACGTGTGTGTACGTGTGCGGGCGTGTGAGTGTGTCCTCTGTACTTCTCTTTCCGCTGCTCCCCCGCTTAACTTCGGGCTGTTCTGCTTGGGAAGCACAAGCCGGAGAAGTGCTACCACTCGATCCAAGCAGCGGGAATCCTTTTGACACAAGGCCAGCGCGTGTCGTCACGATGGGCAGAGACCTAGATGGTGGGTGGTGTCCCGATCGTCTGCAAAGCTGCACGTCGGCTGGCCAGCGGACACACGCGCCCCGTGGGTGCAGATAGACAGATGTGAGGAGAAGAGGGATCAGGGAAAGGGGTGAGAGCCTAGGGGGGACGGGACGGGAGCGGGAAAATGAAGAAGAAAAGTAGAGGGAACCCCCGTCAACTCAGACCACACACACAGGATCGAGGAGTCCGCAAAATGCACACGTGAGAAAAGACAGGCCGAACAAGCTTGCGGAGTCCAAGAATCCAATTGCAAGAGTCGGCCAGGGGCACAAGACTTCTCCAATCCACAAGATCGCTTCCTCGGTGCCGCTTTTTCTGATGAATTTGAGTTTGATCTTGGCCTTGCGCCAAGAAGTGCGAGATGCACGCTAAATCGCTTTTGGAACAGCCTGGGCTTCGCCGCCCAATGCGCATTGAGATCCACCAAGACCCCTGAAAAAGTCTGGCCGGCGGCTGAACAAGGCAGAGTGTACTTTATACGCAGAAAACGGATCCGTACGCGTATTATATAGTAATATTACAAGAGGCCAACACATGCACTGTCAACGTGTCAACGCTTGAACACCGCCGAGTCCCTTCCGCCGACGAGGGGCTCCACCGCCCGACAACACACAGCTCACCCTTGGTCTTATGAATAAGTGGGAACGAAGTGGGAAAACATCAACTATGGGTGTTTAATCAGCATGTCTTCGTGGTTGAATCCTGACAGTGTGAAGGCTGTAGTAAGCTTGTTTGGTCTCTTATTGTCATAAGTTTGGGTCTCTGTTGGCCAAGCCCGAGAGTCTATTATGTAGGTAAAGTAACTAATCAAACAGTTTTACGGTCTCGACCGTGTACCTAGGTCAATACTTGGTCTGGATTGCCTTCATTACAAGTCTGCTCCCTGAAGATGAGTCCTGCGGAAGGCACATCAAGGGAACAAATGTCTCAAGAACGGGAATCAAGCATGCAAACAAGAGAACGTTGCTTTAGGTTTAAACCTTCACCATTCAATGGGTATCAGATAGCAAATCAAGTAACTACACAATAACTACATCACAACTAAGGTATATCCATGATTACTACCGATGCGTGTGATCCCAATATACCAAATAATCCCGATTTGTTTGCTGCCTACCAGCCCCCTTTCCCCAAATGTGCCAGTGATCCGTGTAATAACCTGAAAAGCCCAAATGCCCTGATAGATGATGCTTGTTTGCATGATGAACCCATACAAAAATCCTCTCCAGATGCCGTAGATAGATGATAGATAGGGACAGACAGGAAACATTCAAAAAGGGTTCAGCTTGCAGAAGAAGCAGGAGGAGGCTGTGGAGGAGCCGAAGGAGCCGTACTCCTCGGCCGTTGCCCGGTGGGCGATGGAATGCCAGAAGGGCATATCGTAAGGGTAGAAGAAGAATAGACCGGCGTTCCTCTGGTTGTAAGAGAGGACAAACCCGTTGCGGATGTGACATCAACAGGTGGTGATGGCACATTCACAGCTGGTAAGGACACCCTGCGGCTATTATACACCAACCCAGTCTCGAAACCACCTTGACGGAACACAGATGAGCTTAGTGTCCCTATTGACCGCAGGGGGATCGTAGACTGAACTGTCGCCGGGCTCAGGCGTGAAAACGACCGTGTAGTGACGTTGCTGCTGCTCATAGATCCTCCTCCTCCAACATACTGTTGCTGCCGGGGCTGCTCCAGCTCCAGCTCCCGCTGCTGCTGCTCCACCTCCCGTTGCTGCTCCCTCAATACCTCGGCCAGCGCAGCACCAGGTCTCGGCGGCGCAGGGATTATCGTCACCGGTAAGCTGTCGGTATCCGGAGTCGGCCGGAGCTTTTCACGCAGGCGCTCAGCCTGGGTTGCAGCAAACTCTTCAAGGCGGCTGCGAATGTCCCATTTACTGCCACTGCCTGAACCGGCAACGCTGATACTATGTGATCTTCTTTTTGGCTGTCGCTGTTCAGTGGACGGTATGTCTGACTCGCCACATTCTTCGTCGTTACCACGATGACCGCCAGTGAAGGGGAGTCTTCGCGTTGAAGCAAGCAACCGAGTCGTCGGTGGCGAGGGCTCTGTGTTTTCAGGAGCGGGTGAGGGTCGTGAAGCACCATCGCGGCCACTTTCCTGATTTCTTGTATCTTCGCCATGGCTGGGACTGGTCGCCTCAGTACTGGTGCTGGGGGATGAGACCCTGGTATCCTCAACTTGTGGTGGTGGATCGGTAAGAGGGCTGTGATATCTGACGGCATAAACAGTGCTGGCTGCGCTGGCAGTGTCAGCCCTGCTAATCGGTGTGGCAACTGCAGCTGGTCGGGCCGGCCATAACGGGGGCCGTATCCTGTTGTGATTAGATGACTGTGTATTTGAAGGGTCGCTAGGCTTTGTGGCTCTCCTTGAGCGCGATCGAGACCGATATCTTGCCGCAAGTGACGCAAAGCCAGGCCACTTACTCTCACGCACTGCTGTGGCATTGTTGTCACTCGCTCTTTCAACATCGGTCTCCTTGTCGCCTCCGTTCCTACCCCGCTTCCTTCTCTTTCTGAAATTGGACTTAGAGTATGCCATGTCCCAAGTCTCATCACCATCATCGAAAACCTCCCTCCCAAGAATACAATCCTTCTTTTCTTCCCGTTCTAGCGCCTCGATTCGTTCGACCCATTCCCAGACAATGACGCTGGCTGCTGCTGCGCCAACCCATCTGACATATTCGCCCCACCCTGTGAACTCAGGCTTCGAGATATCCAAAATAAAGAAAACAACGGGTATCAAAAGGGAAAGAAGAGATAAGGTAGCCACCAAACACATATTCTTCATCTGTGGGTGCCAGAAAGCGTAGCGCTTTTTTATCAGAGAGTAGTAAATAACCCATGCCGCATACAGCACACTCAATGAAAGGGCGAAGAGGTAGCTGAGGGCAGGGACAGCGTCCTTAAAGAAGCCAGGTCGCGAGGGAGGGTCGGGATAGTGAAAGCTATTGAGAGATTGAAAGACAATGTCAAGAACGATGAGGGCAAAGGCAGTCCACTTGATGATGACCTTTTCCCGGTGACGAGGGAAGAGACGAATCAGTGTCTGTGCCTGGGCGAGCCACAGGAACGTGTTTGAGATGATCCGGATAATCTTGAGCTCATTGCCGCCCAAGACTTCGGCCTGCAGAGCCCGGGCATCCTGATAGCCATCTTTGTACTGCCGTTCAGCAGCATCGAACGTTGCGGCACTGGCAATTGTCAAGGAGATAGCTACAGTCAGCGCAGCCACTTTCTGCAGCCACGGCCGACCGCCAATGCTGGGGCCGCTCCCTCCATTGGTGAAGCCCCTGCGACCCAGAACGACAACACCGCCATTGAGGAACGACCGTGGAGTGATCAGCAACATGATAACCAACGTGTATGCCACCACGGTCGTGGCCGCGAGGGCATAGCACTGTGGGAAGGTCGAGGCATAGAATGGGTCACCATCAGCAACCGGGATGCGGTCCTGAACGGTATCTGTCTCGTCAATGGTGACAGAACCTCCACCTCCGTTTGCGATGATAGCTGGGGGCACGACAGGCGTGCATGCTGGCTTGAATGAGCCCGCGGCAGTCAGAGTGAGAACCTCACCACCAGGCAGTGACAGGACACCGCCGATGGGAAGGCTATATGCAGCACAGGAGCGGCTTGAACTTGAAGTACCGGTGGGTTGGGCACCGGCACTGGAAGTGAGGCCAGCGAAGAGCTGACGTGCTTCCAATGCCTGCATCGTGATGGGGGCGGCTTTCGCCTGGGTCCCGACTATCGCGCAATCGCCATGGAATAGAACAGTCGCTGTTGTCGTTGTCGTCGTCCTCGTTGAACTCACGGGCTGATCCCGTTGCAGGGCAGCGCGACGGCTCCGTGTCGAGTCGACGCAGCTGGGTATGAGACTGGGACTGGGACTGGGACTGGGACTGGGACCGGAAGCGAAGCAGGTAGTCGCCCGCTCACTCAAATAGTGCCGGCAATCGCGACGGCCGCCTGGTGCTTAGGTAGCTCGTCGGATGTCCGCCGTCGAGGGAGCACTCGCTACCGGAGACGGGCTGCTGGCGCTTCAAAGTCGAAAAAGTGGTAATGGAAAATAATGGCCAGGCACAGGCCAGGAGGCCAAGAGAATGCCAATATGCCAATGTCGCCGCGACGTGCAACGTGCGACGTGCGACGTGCAACGGGTGCGACGATCGATGGGCCAGCGCTGCTGCTGCGTGTGGGAGGGCAGAGGCTGGGCGCCGAGAAATGCTCGCGGTCGGGAAGAGGTCTTGGAATTGCTTGTCTGGCGCGCCGAGAAACTCGAGCCTGGGGATGGCGTGCAGAAGAAGTCCAAAGTCGCGTGCTCTGACCTCTGTCTCTTCAAATGGCGGGTCCCTTTTCTTACTTGAATGCTCGTCAATTCCCTGCTGCGCTGGCTTGTCTTCGGTGAGGCGTCGTTTCGTCGCTTCGAATGGAACTGGAAGCCGTCTGGCTTTTGACTGCTGCACAGCTGGGACAGAGAGCAGGAAGGATGGCCCCTCCAGAAAATCCCGGGGGGATACACGATACTTACCTTAAGATCCATGCCATAACCGAGCACCCTCAGGACCCCCAGGCCCCCCGAGGAGTCACAGTGTCCTGCCTAATCCTGTCACTGTACCATCGATAGTCTGCTGCAGCCTGACTGTGCTGGAGGACTTGGTTGGGGCAGTTGTTTTCTTTTTTTTTTTTTTTTCGAACCTGCGCGACAATTTTAATCGAAAACTTGCTGCGCTTTTTCTTCCTCATATTTTCATCTGATTCACGTTAATTCTTGAAATATCGAACTGCTAAACAACACCGTTCCCCCCAAAATTTCCAACCATGAGAGAGACTAACTGGCGCCCGAGCGCCATGTTGGATGGGTGGTGGAAATTGCCCATTAAGGTAGCCCACTCGCGGGGAAATTCTCAGACTTCGTCTCGCTCCTCAGCAATGGGTCGGGGTGGGCGCCTCTTCCTCCTCGGCCCGCACTGTACTGCACTGTGTGCTCTCCCTCTCCAGCTCGATCATCGCAAATCCATCGTGGACCAGGACCCGGATTCAAGCCACCGCACAACTTTGCATGCTTCCTTCGTGCTCGTGTGCCCTAGGCCTCCAAGCTCCGAGATACAACTTCGGATGTTATCAGTGACCTATCACATTGCTGCTGAATCCGACAAAAGTGAAAACCGGTTCTGCTGCCTGTCGTTCAATGGCAGGCACAGTTTGACCGGCTGATGATCAAGTTTTCCCCTGCAGAAACCACGCTTTCCCCCATTTTGCGTAGCGAAGAGGAGAGGATCCGTGTGCGGACCAGACAGTCCATCATCTTCTCGGGCTTTACCGGCGTCGCAGATGGACGGCTACGTAACAGTAACTCGCCAGACAAGCACGCCGGTTCAACGGCCCATCCGAACACTCGAAATACATGTACAGCATCTGTTTCATCAAACAAGAACAGGAGCCGGAGCCGCTGCCATCATGGAAAATCGCACGCGACCAATTGCGATCGCCAAGCGACGCATCATGCTGGCGTCCCATCTTGGCGAAGGCTTGTCTCTTGTGGGGAGCCGACTTGGCGTCCAGCGTTGGTCCAGTTTGGACAATGGAATCGTCCGGATCCTCCAGCACGAGCTCCATCCGCCCACAGCCCCGGGACCAGGCCTGGCAAACGCGTCCCCCCAGAAGCTCACATGTGCAAAACAATACTTTTCTCGGCGGCCGAAGCGATGCGGACGATCCAGGGGTCCTGCGGACTTGAGATCCGGGAATCTGGTCCAACCTGCCTGTTTCAGGGGATATCTGCGTTGTGCTGGCCAACCATCCAGCAGATGCCGCAGACATTGTGAGCACCGCGCTGGCTCTGGGTAAGACGGACCCAAGGGCACATGTTGCACCAGCAACTGGTTAAACCTTCCTTGCGCGTCATGTTGAGCCGGAAGTGACAGTTACGCCGTGTTCAGCCAGCGACGGCGAGCCCGACTTTTACAGCTGCCCTTCCCGATGCCGTCCGTCTTGTCGTGTGCTGGTAACCGTTGTACGTTTTTCTGGACCAGCCGTCAAGTGCGTAGGTACTTGCAAAGGGGCAAGAGATAAACAGAGAATTGGATTTATGTCAACCTGCTGGAGGATAGGCGGGTAAGCATACCTACCTAGGAAGTATATCACAGATGGCCTACATTCTTCGGCAAACGCAAGCTCGGCACAAACACCAGGCTCCGGTTTGAGTCTGGCCATCGAGCTATTCTGGATGATCTTGTCTTAACTTGTAGCTCAGTATCACACCGGACTAGCAGCCAGTTTATGAGAGCCTGCTCCATCTAAGCAAAACACGATAGGCTATGGGGCCCGAAAGCCGACTCTGGAGCTACAACGAAGTGCCGTCGGCTCGTAATAGAAACGGCTGCTGTTCACTAAAGGTTGTACAAATAAGTGATCGTCCCTCGAGAAATATCTTAGTTGTTTGCAGTTTTCTTTTCGCTCAAAAGTAACTCGAAATAGGTAGCTTATACTATCCAGGTATGCTGGGAAGATGATTTCCGTTGCTGAGGTCATCCGTAGAGGGAACGGGAGAGCAGTGTTTTGTTTTCGTTGGATAATGCAGTTTTCGGACCAATGTGCTTCCGCTGGAGTCAATTTAGATGATAATGCCAGAAGCTTTTGCTTTGGATGCAACTGAAAGATGCAGAAGCTCGAGTCGACCAGTCGCTAAGAGCCTGCCGTACATGCACAGTAAGTTCCGTTGCAGAGGAAAGCGACTCCACATGCTGGTGGGAGCCCCACTTGCCAAATGCCCCGCCAATTGCCAGGCACTGGGCACACCAGCCCACTGTATGTTTCATGTCGCCATCAACACGCAAGAACTTCCTGTTCCATCGAACCAGGTGCTTCATCAGTCGTCATCACGACCACTGCTGCCCTGATTCGTAGCAAGCTCTTCCCTCGACTACTCCCGATCTCCTCCCTCTTTTTGCAGCAATTGGACGCAAACCAGAACCTGTCAATGGAACCGGGCTCGACGATCGTCGCTCCAGGCTGCAATTGGAATTAAGCTTGATTTTTCGCTCTGCTGCAGTAGGGTCGGTCGGCCGAGTTCAAGGCGCGCAACGGATCTTCGTTTCAACCCTCGTGCAGTCGGCGCACCCACGAAAATCCATCGTCTGATTTGCCTACCACTATGGAAAACTAGGGCCCAAGAGTATCCGTTACAAGAAGCAACATTACCCAGAGCAGCGCCTACGTACTGCATTACCATCAATCACAACATTCCTCTGCGTTCCCAGCGCCTTTACACAACCTTGACATTGACAGCACCCATCTCGAATCGAAGATCACAAGCTTCTTGAGAAGCGTGGTGGAGCAAGGGTCCGAGCTTCAACACCCTTGTCTGCGCCGGCACGTTTCACGCAGAATCATCCTGGACGAAAACTGGGAATTCTTCGCTCCTGTTGGCCAGACCTTCAGCTGGAGACCTCAGGGGCACCGTTTTCTCGTCTCAAGGCTCTCGGACTCCCGCCCGGCAGTTGTGCACTTCACCATCAGATCTTTGGTTGTTGAGCGCATTGCGAAGAGAAGAACAGGGCGAAAGCGCATCTGTGCAATACCCATAGCTTCATAGCTGGTTGACTTATGCACGAGCGGGTTTAACCAAGATGACCCGGCCGCAGATTATCCGTGCTGGTACGTACTTCACAGCGGCTGACGGTTGACATCCACCCATCAGTCCCGGTCCTCCCCAAATCTCGCCTACCTACCCCAAGGATGCGCGCCGCTGTGGCCAGGTGCGCTGTGGCTGCAAGCAAAACGCCCTGGGGCTCAGTCCTGCATGTCCGCTTCTTGTGCCTTCTGTGCCTCCGTCTTGCATTGTCTATAACACTCCCTACAGCTGCCAACGACCAGCGAAGGTTGAACCGTTTTTCTGACTCTCCCCCCTTGTCCAGACACCATTGACCTGCAATCCGCCGACGCGCCGTCCGCCCAGACTCACCGCAGACTGACCCCTGACGGCTCGATCGCTCCACATCAAGCAAGCACCCTTCGCGAAGTCGCGGCAGAGACTGCAGAGGAAATTCTCCGGAGCCCTCGTCCCTCGTGGCACGCAGAACCGGACAACCTCGAGCAACATTCCCTTGTGCTTGATTCACACGACGGTACCGCATCGACCATGCCGCTCTCGGCCCAGCACGATGCCTTGGCCATCGCCCAGAATGGCGGCTTATCCGGCAACGAGATCGACGATCCCAACATGGCCGGCGACGACGCCGTTGACATTGAGGATGACCTGATTGACAGGATTTCAAGCTCGCCTTCAATCGAGGATGGTGGGTCGCCTCTCACTCTTCCGACTCTTCCTTTAACCAGATACCAAGGCCCTTTTTCAGAGCCAACCGCAGTGCGGAGCTCATTGCCATCTTTGTCGGAAGCCAGTGACCCTGGGTCGTCTTCTCCATACCTTGAGGGTCCTGTGTACCTTCCGCTCGGATTTGGGGCCCAGCACGACCGTGGCCGCAAAGTTGCCAGGCCGCTGTTTGACTATGTTTCTAGCTCGAGTCGCCATCATCATCTCGACGGTGAGTCTCGACTACGCGCCATTCCTGCCGCCAGGTCATCGACCTTACAATACGAGCACCTGGATACCTCGGACTCCGACGACGGGCTTTCCACGATCCCAGAGGAGGATAGCTATATTTCGGAAGATGCGAACCACGAGAACAAGAATGCGACGTCCTTCAACGGCCACTTAAGAGGAGGAAGCTCCAAGGCGCACAACTGGCGAGATCCCCCAGTCGAAAATCACGAGCGGCACAATAAGTGCAACCGCAGGCTCAGCGTCACCCACGATGGTGCCCGCGACGACCGAAGCCGTTACTGGATATCGGCCGAGGACGACGATTTGACCCTACCATATGAGTCTACTGAAGATGATGATGGCGACTTTTCTGATATTTCTGATTCCAGGTTTGTCGACTCAGGCTGGGGAGGCGAGTGCTTACAAGAAACAGAGGATATTGATTTCGACTTTGTCTACGCTCTTCACACCTTCGTCGCGACCGTTGAAGGTCAGGCCAATGCAACGAAGGGCGACACCATGGTGCTTCTCGATGACAGCAACAGCTACTGGTGGCTAGTCCGTGTTGTGAAGGATAGCAGTATAGGTCAGTTTTGGGACTAATTGTTTACCTGGCACACCAGCAACACTCCTGACTCACATGCTATCAGGTTACCTGCCTGCCGAACACATTGAGACACCGACAGAAAGGCTGGCTAGGCTGAATAAGCACAGGAACATAGATGTAAGCTACGACAATAGGTTTTCGAAAAGGGGTATTTGACTAACACAAGCGCAGCTGTCTGCTTCCATGCTTACGGATACAACCGAGAAGCCCAAGTCGAAGAATCCTCTGAAGAAAAAGAAGAACAAGACCGTCCAGTTCGCCGCACCTACCTACGTTGACTACACCGATCCTGAGTATTCGGATGACGAGGAAAATAATGACGACCTGGCTGCCCAGCAGCTGCAACAAGAGCAGCAACAGCATCAACAGCAGCAGCAACAGCAGGTGCAGCAGCAGTCTTCTTTTGACTCTGATATGGAAGACGAGTCGGCAAGGGTCGAACCGTTGAAGCCAAGGTCACAACAGAGGGACACCAAGACTGAGTCAAAGAAACCGGAGACCAGGACCGAAGAGTACAAGACCGGCGCTCGCATCTCTGAGTACGCTGATTCTGCCTCAGAGTGGCCGCGAAAGACTAGCAACGGCACTGTTCGGGATTCCTTCTTCAAGGACGACACTGTAGAGACCAAGAAGATCACGCTGACGCCCAATCTCTTGCGTGACGACGAACCCCGGACGTCCAATGACTCTCTGCAATCGAAGCAGCGCCCGAGCCTGGATAAGCTTGATGGGAATGACAAGAAAAAGAAGAAAGAAAAAGAGAAGGATAAGAAGTCAGGTGGCTTGCGAGGTTTCTTTTCTAGGAGGGATAAGAGGGGTAAGGAGGAAGAGGACGACATACTTGGCAGGCACACAGATGACAAAGATGAGGAGGATGATCATCCGGTCGAGAAACCCGCTCAAAGGCAACCCAGCAAGCTGCAGAAGCCGCAACCGCGGGTCGAGCCGTCGCCCGCCAGGAGATCAAACAGCATATCCAGGGAGCCTGGTGTCGATATCAAGACTTTCTTGTCTGAGACAAGGATCAACAATGTTGCCAATGTCCCTCCGGCAACAATGCGCTTGGTCGAATCTAGCCCCAAGTCATCTCAAGAGCGGATTGCACAAGATCAGTGGCGTCAAGGGGAGCAGTCACCTGGTTCGAGAGGAGCTGGTGCACGGAGAAAGCCCCAGTCCCGCTTGGAAGCCGACATCGACAACGACGAATCCGACGAAGACTTTGCTCCAGAGCCTACACAGAAAGCTTCGATCCCGGATGCAGTTGTTCATCAGCAGCCACAGACGGCACAGGACAAGGCTGTTCCGGAATCTCAACCAGAAGCTTCTCGGGCGGCAGCAAGCATCGTGTCTCCGGAGTCTGCGGCAGCCCAGAAGCCCCAAAGCGAACCGCGAGCCGAATCGCCTGTCGATGTCTCACCTGTCGACAACAGCCCCCCTGGGCTCATCACCAGCGAGGAAGAAGCCGCCCAGGACGCGACGTCTTCCTCACCCGCCGAGCCTGCCGAGCCCGAAGAGCCGTCCGCTCCTGCTCCTGGGGCGCAGAGCCAGCCTCAAGGCAAAGCCCCAAGCACTCGTTCCGTCATCTCGCCGACTACCGGTACCGCCACTGGCAACACCACGGCTTCCAGCTCGCCACGTGTGTCTGAGTTGTGGGATGACGTCAGCCTGCGCGCGTACTTTGACTCTGGGTCTGATATCCGCGATATGCTGGTCTTGGTGTTCGACAAGAACAATGTGGATCCGGATCCAGATCTGGATAACCCTCTGGCGTCGTCGCTGTTTAGGGAGGAGAATGCTAAATTGGCTGAGATCACGACGGTAAGTTATTCCCTCGAGACAGCCCCAACAGTATTGTAGTAAAAGAAAGTGCTGACTGTTTGCAGAGGCTGGACAACATGCTTGGGGACTGGCTGGCAAGGAAACAGCGGTTGCGGGGCACCGTCTAAGCAGACGCTTAGTAGTTGTCAATCAGAGCCGGCCTTCCTGCTGGAGTCGTATTTAAGCTGCGTCTTGTCTACGACTTGACACACATTTTTGTTCTATAGTTGATGATGTTGTCCCTTGAGGTTTTCTTTCTGCACAAGCTTCTATCGTTGCTGGCTATAGAAGGCACGTGGCGGGTTACATGGTCAACATTATCTGGGCAGGTCTCACCAGCTGGTACTACTGGACGGACTTTTGTTCTCTTTTGATGTCCCTCCTGTTTCATTTCATAACCGCCAACTTCGGCAGCTGGGAAGCTAGCTCGCTGGGTTAGCCTAGGCAGACAGGCAGGCTGTGTTTTCTTTCTGCATTTGTGTTGATACTTATTCTCTTCTTCACCACTGATGATGTTACGATACCCAAATTGGAGAAGGCAGGTGCTTCTTTCTACAGGTTGCCCTACTGTATGGCTTGCTGGCGCTGAGAACGAAGGGCGATGTCTCTATTGACTATGCCACTTTGGCGTCTGAATTGCCTGTTCAAATATGCACACTTTGACATTTTTAAATGATTGTCATGAGATCCAACCTATGTGAAACCCAAACTTCAACGCCTACTTGCGCTTCGGAGGATGTAGCTACGCAAACATATCTAAGGTAGGTAGGCACTTTTTGTACTACTGCAAATATTGAATCATACCCACATGTTCGGTGATGTTGAAACTCTTCACCGTCGGGAACATCCCAGCGGAGGTTCTGTCAGAGCACCGAACTCAACAACTCTGGAACGGATAGGCTCCGGCACCGATACGATCATTGATCTCCACTTTAGACAGAGACCACGATGAATTGGGGATCTTTACCGAGGACCAAGTGGGCTTGTTTGCTGCATGCCAACGAAGCAACTTCAGCCCACAGCCTCATGTGTTTTGATCAAAAAGCCAAACTTGCAGCCCCTTCTTCCCGAGATCTGATTCTCACTCAACTTTATCTCCATCATCTCCCAAGTAGAACCTAGCACTCCCGATTGAGTAGTTTCTCTAAACGAGCAGTCATAATGGCCTCCCTCATTGACTTCAGCTCGACCAACTGGTCGTACTACACGGTAAGTACATCATTTTTTGCTGGGCAGGAAGCCTTTGGAAGCCCAATGAGAGATGAGGGGCTAACGAACATGATGACTTACACAGATCCCTGCTGCTTTCTTCCTGGTGATGGCGCCTAACTTCTACGCGGTTGCGCTGGCGGGCAAGAACTATGACATGGCCTAGTAAGTTTTCACTCCTACTTCTGATGCTTGGTCTCTCAGCCCTACCTATCTCTGCTTGAAGTTAGGCTCCGAATCTTTCACTTAATGACCCAACACGTACTAACCTTCATCTAAGCCCTCGCACCCTTGAGTCCAAGGTCGCCGCCGACAGCTCCCTCCCCAAGCCGATCCAGCAGCGCATCTCTCGCGCCCGCGCGGCCGCCGCCAACGGGTTCGAGACCATCGGCTTGTACGCTGCCGCCGTCGTCGCAGCCAACAGCGCCCAGGTGCCGACTGAGAAGCTGAACAAGCTGACGCTGACGTACATCGTCTCTCGCGCGGTGTACAACTTTGTGTATGTGGCGCTGCAAGAGAACCGGAAGCTGGCTGGCCTGCGGCCGCTCGTGTGGGGAGTGGGGATCACGGTGATCATGATGCTGTTTGTGTCGGCTGGGCAGGCGCTTAATACTTGAGGGACTGCTCTGGGGGTTGATGTTGATGGGGGGTGATGATGAGGGGACTGTACTATAGTGTATATAAGTAGCAGTGTATATCACTGTTGACTCGAAATTAGTTGGTAAGGTAGACATGTTGATTTCTGAACGGAGCACTGCATGGGAAATTTGCCAAAAAACATGGAAGAAATATAGGGCGCATGAGAGCCTGGTAAATACTCGTACTGGCTGATTTAGAAGCCTACACATCACTGGGGATTCATGTGATAGCTATAACGACGAGGGTCTTGGAAATACTGAGGAGTTATGTATCAAGCACTCCCGAATCGTCCATGCAAAAATCCAATTCAAAACAAAGAAAAGGCAAAAACAATTTTAATCATACTCCATACCACCAAAGCTCTGATTCCTCACCAGCGCCGCCCTCTCAAAGCTCTGCCTAGGAAGGACTTCAACCGACCGTCTGCTGCGAATCGTACTCGGCCGGCGTGACGACGCCTGACTGCTCGGTTCACCCCGCTCATCCCGACTAATGTTCTCGTCCTCTCCCTCGCCATCCTCAATTGCACAGAACGCATCCACGGGCATGCCCGGGTCGTCACGAATAGTGTAGATCAGGAAGGCCGAGACAAACACCGTCAAGCCGCCCAGGGCAAGGACGATGGCGATGGAGTGATCGCCAGGCACGCCACGCGGCTTTTGGAAGATGCGGAAGATGATGGAGCTGAGGATAGTGGCGATGATTTGAGGTGCGGCAATAGCCATGTTGTGGATTCCCAAGATGACTCCGGCCTGGTCTTCTTCCTCATCCTTCTTGTTCTCGATCTGTCGCGGGGTCTGGTGCTCGTCAGAGGAGTACCCATCGAGAGAAGTCACGCCACGGTTGCTCACTCGCTGGCGCTGGGCGTACTGGGCACGCCTAATCTCATCACGGCGGGAGATCTCGGCGCCGATGATGGCCCATGGTGCCCAGAGTGTCAGGGCCCAGGTGATGCCGACCAGACTGATGAGGATGGTTCCAGCAGTGATGCTGCGCACGAGGAGAGTGCATAACATGCAGATGGTGAAGAGGATCTGGGCAAGCATCCAAGCACGGCGGAGAGTGAAGCCGGGGATGACGAGGTAGTCGAGCCAGGTCTTCTTTTCGCCGTCGTAGTCTTTCAGTGAGCCTGAATCGTCGCCGGCTGTCTCAACCCGGGTCTCGATTGACGGGGCGATGAAGAAGGGGAGGAAGACATTGGTGGCCAGGCCCACGATGGCAAAAATAAGCAAGGCAAAAGTGCCTTGACGAGTCGCATCCTCGTATAGTTTGTCGAGTTCTTCAGGCGTCATGTGCGGGTTTTTCTCGAGGAAGGGATCAACGTAGATCTCGGCAATGTACTCAGAGGTGTAGAATAGCATGGGGAAAAAGCCGATCCAAGCACAGAATTGCACCTGGCAGACCTTCTTGGTTTGAGGAGGGAGCCTCCTGATTGACTTAAAGATCTTCCGGAAGAAAACCAGGACGCCAGGCCTGTCCTTTGGCGGAGGGCCTTCCAGTCGTGGATCCCTCTCGCGAATGAAGAGACATGACAAGGCAACAGTGAGGGCTAAGGCGATGCTGGCAATCGCGCAAAGGTCCTTGAACTGAGTGTCGCCGAAGAACCACATGACGGCGGGCAGGTTGATGTAGCCGGCAAGGTAACCAACGATGTTACCAATGCCAACAAAGCGACTGGCCATGGCATTTGCCATCTCTTTATGGATGTTAGTAATTGGATTCCCAATCACTACAACCGGGATACTTCATACCTTGCTGATGAGTGGGCGCGCAGTCCACGATGAAGGCACGAATGGCAGCCTGCACCGTATTGATGGCAAAATCGAGAACATAGACAAAGAGCACAGCAACGACAATTATCGACACCTTGACAAAACTCGAGTCTGCCGGGGCACCAAAGAGGCCCAGAACCCCCCCAACAATCTCCTTGGTCCAAGCAAGGAACAGCAAGGACGCAACGGTGGCCGCGGCGCCGGCAATCATGAAAGGCTTGCGCTTCCCCCAGCTGATACGACAGCTGTCGCTCAGCATGCCGACATAGGGCTGGACAAGAGTCCCGGATAGAGGACCGGCAATCCAAACAAGAGCGACCAGCGACTTGCTCATGCCGAGCGAGAGTAGGTAGGGCGAGCCATTGGACAGTTCGACAGACCAGGCAATTTGCAAGCCGCCGATGCCGATGGTCAAGAGGATGAGGTACCACAGACTCTTGGACTTTTGGCTCTCTTCTATGTCATGGTGAGCGGTATGGGGATGGAGGGGATCATCGTCGTCGTGCGAGGAGCTGGGAGAAAGCAGAGGGGACTGCTCGTTCAAGCCGTCTTGGGGTACAGGGGCACCCCGATGCCCTTCTTGCCTATCGCTGCCATCTCGAGATGACCGCGATGTTTGTTCCAGGGTCGTCTTGTTGACTGCGTCGGAAGAAAGTGAGCGACGATGGTTGCTGTCCGCGGGGCGCTCCCCGTCT
Source organism: Thermochaetoides dissita (assembly GCA_011800035.1). NCBI lineage: Eukaryota > Fungi > Ascomycota > Sordariomycetes > Sordariales > Chaetomiaceae > Thermochaetoides > Thermochaetoides dissita. The sequence continues at coordinate 19,376 of JAAFKN010000013.1, read as the reverse complement.
GGAAGGGCTGCCGGTGACGACGTCATACGAGGAGGCAAGGAGCAGGTGCTTTGCGATGCTGTGTTGCTGTTTCACAGACGACTTTTGGAAGAAATCAGGGTTTCCTGTTGCCAGAATCACGGACACTTTCGAATTGTTTCGTTTCTTTGTCCAATTCGATCCGAAGGGCCCCGTGGCGGCTGGAGATCTTGTTGTAAGTGGGTGAGGGCAACGACAGCGAAGCGTTGGCCCTGCTATAAGTATAAGCACGAAAATCAAGAGCAGGCAGACAGACAGGTCTGGAGTATCCGCTGCTAAATATGTGGCACTATGTATGTTTTTGTTTGCTGTCACGAAGCGCGTGATGCTAACGAGGCAGACCAGAGCCCGTGGTTGGAGGAGGGTTGCACGTCAGCAGCTGCAAGGCGTCTCGTGCCTCCTGGTCCTCACTGGAAGACGGATGCGCTCGGCACCAACAGGGCCGAGAGAAGGTGGACACAGCACAAGGACTGGTTGGAATGGGACTGCACTGTCTGGAGTCTTCTCACAGGCGCCGGAGCCCCAGAAGTCTGGAACAGCACTGTCGCTCTACACTGATCACCACGACAGTATCAGAAAGATCGGGCACTCTCTGGAAGCAATGGAACAGGCAGTGATGCATAAAAGAGACGATGCTTGAGCTTCGATCTGTAGGCGTGACCCACTTCTCCAGACTCCAGGCCAACTTTGGCCCAGATCTGGGATAACCTGATGACCAAATAACAGTGCGCCGCACAATGCACGCGCCACAGTCGCAGGCGTGCTCAACCGCCGCCGACATCATCTCCAACCAGCGACCACCTCAGCTACAGTGGATCACCGCCATCTTTTTCCTGGTCCTTGGACCAGCTCCCAAAGCACCGCCCTGCGCTGTGCGTATGTACTGTGTGTTACACAGCATCTCTGGAGGGAAATTGTGGAATATAGACGTCCTGTTGTGAGCCCTCCTGGACGGGCATGCAACCCAGCTCCGACTCTGTGAGACATCGACTCCTTGTCGCTTACAGTTACAGATACCCCGCTATGGATCCCTAGGTAGCTGCCTTGATGTGCTGGATGTGTAGTCCCCGAGACTGAAGGAAAACATCCGGTTCTTGCAGTGCAAATATATGTACAGAACAAGACGAAGATCATAGCGCTATAAAGCGTTAGACTTGGTGCTGATTATCATTATCCGTACGGATTAGATGTGATTCCAAGTCCAGGACGGCATCACCTCAGCCGGAACCTTTTGGCTGGAATTTGGAGATTGATGCCAGTGGAGATGGACATGCCAGCATTGTGCGGGCAGTGTCTTGTCCCATCCCAGTCATCCCTTGTCCATTGGCTGCGGCCCTCTCCGCAAGTGGGTCTGCCGCGCGGTTCGGGTGGGGACACCTCGTCCAGGTCAAGCCAAGTGCATCTCCGTCTCCAATGTCGACATCCTGAATCCAGCTTGCAGACTGACTGCTCTTTCATCTTGTGCCCCGCTGTCTGCATTTTTCAAGCTCTTTCAGAGCCGCTTCGCGACGTCGATGCGAGTCCATTTCTTGATCTGCACTCCCGGCTTTGTGATCCTATGACTCGACACCGGCGATCGGCCCTTCATTGAGCCCAACGCCAGCCGTACAACCCCTCCCCGACCCCGAGAGAGACGACGACGACGGCATCGCAGGCAACCGAGGAAGCGCAAAGCACCAGCAAGCACTAGCTTGACGCCATGCTTGCGCAAACTTTCTTCAGCTCCTTGATGGAGCTTGCCAGTACGCATCCTTTTCTTGTCCTGCTCTCTCTCCCCTTGTTATCGTGGACGCTGACAGGAGAACCATACACCCAGGGAGAGATGAGCAAGACCCCGACGGTAGGCTCGCGATCTCCTTCCCGCACTCGATGCCTTCCCTGACCCTGCGCCGAATATGACACCAGCTAACCCCGTCGCGCCGCAGCTTCGGACCCCCCGAAGCAAGAAAACAACGCATCATGGGCCATCTTCATTCTGATTGTGCTGCTTATTGTGGCTTTCTGCACGAGCTACATCATGCAGCAGCGGAAGATTACGGCCATCCATGAGACTGTTGTGTCCATCTTTGGCGGTACGCTGTCCACTTCACCCACATCGCTGCGTCTCTCAGATTCTGGTCTAACCGGTATGATCTTGCTTTAGGCATGATTGTTGGCTTGGGCCTCCGGATCTCAGGCTTCGATTCGATCCGCGATCTCGTCAACTTCAACTACCAGTACTTCTTCAACCTCCTTTTGCCCCCCATCATCCTGTCCTCGGGATACGAACTACATCAGGGCAACTTCTTCCGAAACATCGGTACCATTTTAACTTTTGCATTCGCTGGAACATTCATCTCTGCCGTTGTCATCGGAGTCCTGCTCTGGATCTACACGGCCATATCCCCAGAGGGGCTTGATGTGTCTTGGATCGATGCTATCTCCGTCGGTGCTACCTTGTCCGCCACGGATCCCGTGACCATCCTGGCCATCTTCAACACCTTCAAGGTCGACCCTAAGCTCTACACTATCATTTTTGGCGAGTCCATCTTGAACGACGCTGTCGCCATTGTCATATTCGAGTCGGCCCAAAGCGCGGGGACCAAGGGCGGGGGGATTGGGATTTTCAGTATGCTCCACGGCATCTGGTACTTCTTGTCCGAGTTCTTTGGCAGTTTGACCATCGGTGCCGTTGTTGGTGTCGCAACAGCCCTCGGCCTGAAGTATACCTATGTCCGGAGGTATCCCGGCATTGAGACGTGCCTGGTTGTCCTGATCGCCTATGCGACATATTTCTTTGCGCAAGCCATTAGCATGTCTGGTATGTACTTCAGCGAATAGTCACACGACGATATGAGCTCTAATTGGTTTCTAGGCATCGTCGCCCTGCTGTTCTGCGGCATCACCCTCAAGCACTATGCCTACTTCAATATGTCGCGCCGGACGCAGTTGGCCACCAAGTACATCTTCCAGGTTCTTGCGCAATTGTCCGAGAACTTCATCTTCATCTATCTTGGACTTGCACTGTTTACCGAGAAGAATTTGGTCTATCAGCCGCTACTCATCATCGTTACCGTTCTCTCTGTGTGCGCAGCCCGATGGGTGGCTGTTTTCCCCTTGTCCCGAGCTATCAATTGGCTCATCCGCTATCGTGCCCGTCGTCGCGGTATGGAGGCTGGTGATGAGCTGCCATACAGCTACCAGGTAATGCTCTTTTGGGCCGGTCTTCGTGGTGCCGTCGGGGTTGCCTTGTCTGCTTTGTTCACAGCCAAGGAGACCCAAGCGCTCCAGGCCACTGTTCTCGTCGTTGTCGTGTTAACGGTCATTATCTTTGGTGGTACCACAGCTCGGATGCTTGAAATCCTTGGAATTCGCACTGGTGTTGCTGATGACAACGACTCGGATGACGAGTTCGACATCGAGGCCATTGGTGGTGGCGGAGTCTACAAGCGCACCGACACCGGCATTGGCTACACTCCCCGTACCGGCCGGGGTGGCGCTACTCTGCCCCTGAACAACATGGGCCCAAGTGGTAGTGCGTCCGGAGACAGAAGAGGTTGCAACGGCTGGGCCTCAGGACACCGCTCCCCCACTGCCGGCAGCCGCAGCCGCAGGAGCCCCCGACTGGGCGCATCCCACAACGAATATGAGCGGACCGACCTGCTCGGTCCAACCTCCTCTACAGGCGGTAGCAGCGCCGAGTCCGACTTTGGCAGCGATATCGACATCTCGGACCTGCCGCCGCCCGCCAACAACTCCCGCACCAGGTCGACTCCTAGTCCCCTGCTGGGTCCCAGCTCTGCAGCGACGCCAAATAGTGGTATCCAAGCTGCTGGGAGTTCGTCGACGACAGGCCAGCAGCCCCTCACGGCCACGGCGGCCATTCGGCAGTTGCTTAGTGCTGAGGATCCTACGGCGCTGCTGAGGCAGCTGGATGAGGAGGTTATTAAGCCGAAGCTGTTGCTGGATGCGGGAAGTGGGCGTGGTGGGCCTGGAGGGTCTGGGTCGCATTGATGGATGGGAATGGGATATACATAGACTTGTTTTGTTTCTATGGATTGGCAGGCTCCCTATTGAATGGGTTTACTTTTGCATCTATTGGCAGGGAGGGAATTGGTAGGCTGACAGGCTGGCATTAATGGCGTTCTGTTTCCCTTTGCGAAGTTGCTCTTTTTTTGGTAGGTACCTTAGGTAAGCAGGCTGGTAGAGAGGTATGGCTCTTTCATTTCGAATTTTATCTTCTTGAATGGTGTAGTTGCCGTTGTAGTATACCCTTTGGTAGTTGTTTAGGGATTTCATGTTCATTCGTGTCTCCTGGCTCTATGTCGATTGAAATTATGTAAGTGATTGATGGTTCCAAGGCTTTCATCCCATCAACAAGAGAACGCTCATTTGAGTGTGATTGCAAACTTTCAATCCTTTTTCCATTTGGAACGCACTAGGGTATAAGTATCAACAGAACCCAACTAAAGCAGCACCAAAAAGAACTAGCCGACTCGAAAGATCGAACACATTCACTAACACAGCATCAGCCATGCTTAGGTTCTCTCATCCGCGTAAGCACCAGGCTCATACGTGGCGAGGACAACAGGCATACCGATGCACTATTATTACTCCTGACTCAACTTCACCTTTAGTAGAATCATCCCCTCTTCACAAATTCGTCTCCTTGTCCCCTCTCTTCTCACTTTGACTATCCCTCTTATCCCCCCAGTTGCCTACCACACTCCCCGGCAACGTCATCCCTATCCCCACCAGCGCACTTTCTACCCTCCTCGGCCGCTCCTCATCCCCCATCATCCCCAAATTCGGCTCCGGCGGCGGATTATGGATCCCTGGAATCCCCGCATACATCATCGTCATCTCTGCCGGCTCCGGAGGGAACAGATACTTGTCGCTGCCGCTGCCAAGGGTGGTGCTGCCGCCGCCGTTCTTGCTCTGTAGCTCGCGGAGCCGAGCTTGTGCACGATGGATACGGCCCGTTTGTTGGTCGACCCAGGAGCGCAGCGAGCGGAAGCGGGTTGGGTGGTCTTCGCTTGTTTGGGTGTAGACGGATTCGCTGCGGGCGAGACTGGGGGCGCGCTGGAGATGACGGGAGAGTGCTTGGGAGTCGCGCAGGGGTGGTTGGGTTTGGGTTTGGGTTGTGCGATTGGACATCCAGGAGAAGCGGGCTATGAATTTTGCGGTTGTGTTAGTGTTGTTGGGATTAGGGCTGGCATTTGGATCTGCTGGGGCATGAGGGAGGACTGCCGGGGCTGGAGGCTGTGGCTGGTCGTTTGGAGGGAGGATGATATCCCCGTCGCCGAAGCCTGAAGAAAGAGACGAGACATCGCTCTCGAACATGCTAGGTTGTCGGTATCCATAAGCAGCTCTCATTGGCGGTGTGGTCATCCGTTGGTTGTAGTAGAGAGTAGTTGGCACAGCCGTAGTGTACGCAGTGCCAATTGGGCCATCGCTCGGTATCATCGAGCTGAATTGGGCGGCATTCGTAGAGCTCAGAGACCCCTGGGGTTGATGAGTATACGCTGTCGGGATGCTGGCCATGTTCGTCATCTTCAGGCCGTTTGGCGGCGGGGCGTACATAAGAGGCTCTGGAATCCGTGAAGGGTAAATGCTCTCTGAATAGCGAGCCTGAAGTGACCGATCAGACATCATCATTGACTGGGTTTGCTGCTGTTGCTGTTGCTGCATTTGTGGTTGCGGTTGTTGTTGCTGTTGTGGTTGTGGCTGTTGCTGTGCTTGCAACTGCGACTTGTCTGGGGCATAGTAACCACCGACCGAACTGCTAATGCTGCCCGACTTTTCATGGAACGTTGGCGGAGGCGATCCATTAAGGGTTGAACCACTTAAGCTCTGTTCTGGACGGTGTCTGAGGAAAGGGACCTTGGAAGCCAACCCCTTAGGAAGCCCGCCCAGGACGTTAGCCTTCCCGTGGCCACGCCTACTCCTCGCCCTTACCAGCCGCCAAATCATCCAAATTATGAAGCATACAATAATGAAGGCACCTACGTTAGAGGTTAGATCTTGATTTGGCAGTCTATGTGCGAGAGAGCCATACCTATTGAGCCAACCGAAATCAAAACGCGCTCAGTTCCGCGGTCCATACCATTCTCTAACGGTTCAATCCGATTGACAACACTGCCATTGCTCAGGCCACCATCGTTGGGCTTGATCTCAGGCGTTTCACCCAGTGGCCCTGGAAGTGGAAGAGGGCTGGCAGATGACGTGGGTAACGGGTCGAGTGACGAAAGCACAGTTCCGGAAGATCCATCCCGCCGTTTCCCATTCTCACCAACATCGACGAGGTTAGATGACGACGGCACCTCGCTCGCTGTGATGATGGGGGCATACGTGGTGACGGAAGGATCCTGCCAGCATATCAGCGCTGCTCAAATGTCACAGAAAACAATCGGACTCACCTCAAGTGTCGGGCTCTGGGTTATTTCAGGCTGAGGGACAACGGCAGATGTGCCAGACGCAGCAGGGGCATCAGAGACGGTACCTTCTGCCGACGTAATTGGCTCTACGGGAGCGGGGTTTTCGGTTGCGGTCGGGGCAGCCTCCGGCAACGACGAAGAGGGAGCGGCAGTTGGCTCAGGAGTTGGTTCGGCAGTCGACTCGGGAGAGCTACTCGATGATGGCCTAGAGTCGTCGTCTCTGTTCCCATCCCTAAAACGTCCACTGCCGTTGCCATTGCCCCCATTGTCCCCTCCGCGACTCCCACCATTTCCTGACCCATTTCCTCTGCCGTTACCTCCACCGTTGTTCCTACCACCATTTCCCCTGTTGCTCCCACGATTCTCATTCCCATTTCCGCTGCCATTCCCGTTACTGTTGTCCCCATTTTCGCCACCTTCCCTATTACTTCCTCCGTCCCCATTGCTGCTATTATTCTCGCCCCTGTTACCTCCTCGATTCCCTTCTCCTGGGTTATCGTTACCGTTACCACTGCCATTTCGAAATCTTCCTCCTCCGTTACTCCCATTACCAGACCGGTTATTACCTCCCCCATTTCCATTTCCATTTCCATTTCCATTTCCATTGCCGTTTCCATTGCCGTTTCCCCTGTTGTTGCCGCCATTCCGGTTGCCTCCTCCAGAGCTCCCATTACTCCCATTTCTCCCAGAGTTGTTGTCGTTATCATCATCGTCATCATTGTTATTGCCGTTCCTGCCGTTGCCGGAACGAAAACGACGCCGACTATTATCATCGTTATCATCATCTCCATTGCCATTCCCTCCTGCCCTATTATTCTGTCGGGGGTAGAGATTGAGATGAGGCAAGAGAGCGCATTCGTTGTCTGGGCATCTTCGCACAAGTGCTGCTATGTCTTTTCGAAGCGGAGCCATTCCCTCCCTGACTTGCATCATACATCCGCTGGCGGGGTAAAATTGATCGACCGGGTCCGAGTACCCATCAAAGGTTGATTTTCGTAGACATCGAGTCTGTAAAAAATCGATTGAAGGCTGATCAAGGTTGGAAAAAACTCGACAGGCGAGGTTGACTGACGTCGAAAAGAACGGTTGAAATAGTGATAATATTACAAAAATACGTAAAGGACAAGGTGGAAAGTATAGTATATAGAAGAAACGAACGGGAAGCCGGCCCTCTGGTGAAAAGGGAAAAAAAAGGAAGAATGAAGGACAATGTGATTTGTGTAGAACAGACCAAAGCAGAAGAGAAGCAGAAACAGCAGTGCAGACACTCCAGACTTCCTAGTCAAGCAGCCGGCAATAAGGTTGCATGAGGGCTGAGCTCCAAGTCCCTGGCAAGAAGCGCATCAGGGATGAGAGATGCCAGAGCTTCAAGGGGATCGAGCCGTACCGAAACAGGGATTTCGGGTTGGCATGGGGTTGTAGTTTTCCGGTTTCTCTCACATTGGTTACCAGAATTTTAACCTGCCTGGCCAGAGATCTTGGTTCCGGCAGTCGGCAAAAGCATGGAGATAGGGTCAACAAGGATGAAGGGGCAACATGATATTGAGATCGGAGGCGTCCTGTCTGGGTAGGGGCTTATATCATGACGCTCGTTGAGGCTCAACGATGCAACTGAACCGATGGTGTAGCTCCATCCATTTCCAACAAAGCTAAGCTGAGCACCCGCTCGCCCAACGTATACACGCCATTGCATGACTAGAAGACAGGCAAGACTTTTGGCAGTGTATATCACTTCAACTTCAATAACAAGGCAACAGTAGCCACTTGAGAATTGAAGCTACTCGGAAGTTGAACGAAGGGACTGAAAACAAGAGATGTTGTGGTTGCAGGTAAAGGTTCAGGGCGGCAGGGGTAGTGCGTCTCAGCCGGGGAAGTGCGTGTTTCAGCTTCCTCAAGACAGTCACCGCGGGGAACTGCTGAGAACCGACGACGCATCATGGCGTTGCAGCCGCTTCACTTCCCGGAACGGCAAAGCCGCTGCCCAAAACAATTCTGAGCTGGGGGCATTTCATGATTTGAGTTTGTGTGTGTGGTGCCTTTACGGATTACCACACACACCCACTGATCACACTGACGGCTTGCCTTTTGCAGCTGGTCCGAAGGTCGTCACGCCTGAGAACTTCGATGCTGAGTGCGTGCTCTCGAACCCTTCCGAGGAGAGCAAACACCGGTCGGCATGAGAGAAGATCAAGCATGTTTATTTTTCCAGAGGTTGATCCCGATGAGTTTGACTCGGTGACCGTATAGACATTCCGGGAATTGGGGGTTGAGCTTGGAAGCTGGTTGGCACTAACCCACCAGCAGAAGGTTCTTTTGCTGATTTAAAACAAACTTCCTTCGCTTGATGAACTGTGGCAATATGAAATGGCAAAGGTATCACTAGAAGTGGCTGTGATACTCCGCACTGGTTCGATGTTGTTGCGGGGAGAGGCAGGCCGAGTCCAGCTCGACGTCGAAGGTTAACACACCGAGAGACAGGCAAAGGCTTCTGGGGCTGGGCTTGGTAGCTACCCTTGTCGCGTGCAGCAGCAGCAGCAGCAGCAGCAGCAACAGCAGCTTAAGCTCAAGTCAAAGCGGGAAAAGGCAGCTTGACCGACCGCACGGAGGGCAGGTTCATTGGGACAATGCGGGGTGACGTGGAAGATGAGGAGAGATCTCTGCAGATGCTTTCATGCACACAAGTTGACAAGATGCGGGTCGATGGCACATCAAGCTGCAAGCTTTGACCGAATGAAGCTCGAATACAAATAAGAATGGCTGTTCGCAAAAGATCAGACGCGAGATTTGCCCCGCAATCGACAACGTCCCGATCTTCCGCAGGGGCTCGAGAGGTCTTGCGTGCAGGAAGCCTGAGTCATTGCCGAGTCGTACAGTGTAACGAAACTCGGGACTTAAGTGAGCGGTTAGGAATTGGATATGCTTGCGACGGCGTGGATAGTGCTCACTGCCGCTACAGTGGCAAGTTGAAGCCATAACTAAAAGACGCGTCCTTCTTTGCTTGACAGCTTCCGGTTTGAAAGACGGTGCCGCTAACGTTCGCGACCAATAGCGGAGCATGGGATGCTTTCGAACCCCGAGTTGTGTAACATCGGTGCTGTATGCGCTCGTTGGATGAAGCTATACTCGGCAATGGCCGGTATCCGGGCTCAGCTAGGCGCTGACCGACCCGGGTTCGAGCCTCGGCGGACTCGGGACCGGCCCGGGGTTTGCCGGTTTTCCGTGGCTCTCTGCAGAGCGCAGACGTCAGCAAACGGCAGTCTCGGCGGTGCCGGCATGTGCACATGCTTGTCCTCGCTCGGCATTTGGAGTTTGGGCCGGACTGACTCGGCAAGCTCAACAACCACAACACCACTTTCGCCGTAAGCCAACCAACCGTGACAGAAGTACGTCGCACCTAGCACGTAGTGTACTGTCTTATTGCCCAGTGCCTTCGAATGCATGTGATAGTGTTTGGTGTCCAAGTCGCAACAATGGACGGCTTCCTCACTCCCAGCAAAGAGTCAAGGGCTCGCGAAATGTCGGAAGTAAGTGTCATTTCGGGGAGAAACGGAATATTAACAGGCCCTAAAAATGAACAATGCAAATGTCAAAAAAATAAACAGGCAGCGCATGCGAGGGACAGGAGAAAGAACTAGGCCGAGGTGTTGGTGATGATGATGCTGGCAGCGTGGGCGGTTATGATTCACACAGTTCAGATACTATGCAGGTAGGAGCTGCCAAATCTGTACTTGCACTTATCGCTGGCATGCTGATAAATGATAATGCAAGCACGGGAGGTTCCGACTTGACAGTGTGCAATCCAGGATCTATCTTGTTAGGGCCCAATGCTGGCGAGGGGGCCACTGCTTGTGCATTGTCGCTCAAGATCAAAAATTTTTCTCGTCCTGTCCGATGTTCGCCCACGCTGTCAGAGGGAAATGACTCCGTCATCTGCCACGGTTCCCCATCGGAGCCTTTTTGCATGGGTGCTGAGTGCAGTCAAACCTCGTCAATTGGCTCTGAAATCTGTGTGTTCTGGGTCGTCATTCAGGGATTGCATTGTGTTCGGTCGCTTGGCAGATGGCTTGGTGGGGTGTGGTGGGGGGCTGGCCCGCCGCAAAGTGGCCACTGGGACAGGGAGCTAGCAGAAGGGGCGAATAGGAAAAAGTCGCAACTGTTAGCCATGAAAAAAAATAGCCTCCACTACAAAAGACTGATGACAGGGCCGCGACCCGCGACCCGCCAACATCGAGCTCCCACAGCTTATCTTAGCGCAGATCGCAGCCCTGGTGCTGGTCGACCTGCCCTGCCAGTTGTGCAACCCTTTGAAATAAAAAAAATTCTTGTTCGTCCGTTTGCTGCCCTCTGACGTTCCTCTTCTTTTGTCGTACTCTCTTGTCCCGCCTAGGCCAGTCTCTACCAGTCCTTCCCACAATCCTCCCCCTTCACCTTCTCCGCGCGACCCTAAGATCCCGCGCTCGCCAATTGAGCCTCTATGGCGACGTCACGAGCTTTCACCAAGCTCTCGGTGCCCCAGACGGGCACCGTGCTGCTTCAGCAGTCCGTCACTCCCAGAATGTTCCTCCAGGCCTCGCGCAGGACGGTCGCCCCGAGGCCTCTCTTCGGCAGCGTACAAGGACCTGTCTCGAGCCAGTTCCGCCGTAGCTATGCCAGCGAAGCTTCTGTTCCTCCGCCGCCGCCGAAGAAGAGGCGATTCCGCAAGTTGAGGTGGGCCTTCCGTCTCGGATATCTCTCGGTGCTCGGCGGCATCGCCTTGGTCGGGTACAATGTCTACATGGACAGGCATCCTGAGCCCCAGGTGGAGCCTGATCCGTCCAAGAAGACGCTCGTTATTCTGGGTAAGCACATTCCGGTGTGAGTTTGTGGCCGTCTCGGAACATCTGGCTGACCCGCGCCTCGTTAGGCACTGGCTGGGGTTCGATCTCTCTGCTCAAGCGTCTGGATACCGAGAATTACAATGTGGTTGTCATCTCGCCCCGCAACTACTTCCTCTTCACCCCCCTACTGCCCTCATGCACGACCGGTACCGTCGAGCATCGTTCCATCATGGAGCCTGTGCGCACGATTCTGCGCCAGAAGAAGGGGCGCGTTACCTTCTACGAGGCCGAAGCTAGTTCCATCGACCCCGAACGCAAAGTAGTGCGCATCTTTGACACCTCGGAGATCAAGGGTAGCACAACTGAGACCGAGGTACCATACGACATGCTTGTGATCGGCGTTGGCGCCGAGAACGCCACTTTCGGCATCCCCGGTGTCCGCGAGCACTCGTGCTTCCTCAAGGAGATTGGCGACGCCCAGAAGATCCGTAAGCGCATCATGGACTGCGTTGAGACAGCCATGTTCAAGGATCAGTCGCCTGAGGAGATCGATCGCCTTCTTCACATGGTTGTGGTTGGCGGTGGTCCCACTGGTGTCGAGTTTGCTGGCGAGCTCCAGGACTTCTTCCAGGAGGATATCAAGAAGCTGGTGCCCGAGATTGCCGATCGCTTTCGCGTGACGCTCATCGAGGCTCTTCCCAACGTGCTGCCCATGTTCTCCCGGCAGCTGATTGAGTACACGGAACGGTCTTTCAAGGAGGAGAAGATCAACATCCACACCAAGACTGTCGTCAAGAAAGTGAATGAGAAGTCCGTCGAGGCTGAGGTCACCCTCCCTGACGGCACCAAGGAGACCATTGTCTTCCCTTATGGCCTGCTCGTCTGGGCTACCGGCAACGCCGTGCGCCCTGTTGTCAGGGACCTGATGTCCAAGATCCCTGCCCAGAAGAACTCGCGCCGCGGTTTGGCCGTGAACGAATACCTCGTCGTCCAGGGCACGCGCGACATCTGGGCCATCGGCGACTGCGCCGTGGCCGGGTATGCGCCGACAGCCCAGGTTGCTGCCCAGGAGGGTACCTTCCTGGCTCGCCTCTTCAATAACATGGCCAAGACGGAAGCGCTCGAGGAGAAAATCCGCCATCTGAGCTCCTCGCTCAACCTGGAGCCTGGCAACTCGGCTGAGATCTCTCAGGAGATTGCCGAGCTGGAGCGTAAGCTGCGCCGCATCAAGGACGTCAAGCCCTTCCAGTACTCCCACCAGGGTAGCTTGGCCTACATTGGCAGCGAGAAGGCCGTCGCTGATATCACCTGGTTCAACGGCAACGTCGCCGCTGCCGGCAGCCTGACCTTCCTCTTCTGGCGCAGTGCCTACGTCAGCATGTGCTTCAGCATGCGCAACAAGCTGCTCGTTATTAACGACTGGCTCAAGTCCAAGGTCTTCGGCCGCGATCTCTCCCGCGAGTAGTGCGGTTTCTCTGTTCTGTCATGATACCTTTCCCTTATCTTTAGTTGCTTTTGCTTTGCCTTGTGGTCGTCGGCATGGTGATGGAGTCTGGAGGTTTCACGAATTATAGAATAATGGGCTAGACTGGGTCGGGCAGGATAGAGAGGAAAATAATCATCCATGGCATGGTTCTTCGTGTTGCACTTTGTATTCGCGCCGCAGATTGCGGTCCTCAGGGCGTCATCCTTACATATGTCTTCAACCTCACCACGTATTAAGGTAGCTAGTTCATCAACACCCAAGCACATAGCTAAGCAAATAGATTGACTGGATCAATCGGCTCTTTTTGTGTCTCAATGCTATCTGGAAGGCTGTCGGTAATTCCTTATAAGAGCGAGGGTTAGGGTTCATGGTTGCGATGAACCCACCCTGAGAGCTTCAACCCACGACCCCGCGGCGTCAACCCTCGCCTCTCATCAAGCTGTTTGGGCCCTTCCATAGCTTTGCAGACAATCCAAAATGCACGAAGTCATCACACTCCAGCTTGGGCAACAGAGTAATTACCTTGCAACGCATTTCTGGAATGTCCAGGTATGTACGGAATATTTTTCTAATAATAGTAGTGAAAATTTCCTCTCTATTAATCGATGGGTAATGTGGAATGTTCTAGTCCAAGGCCTATATCAACACTCGCTGCTAACACACTCAGGAATCATATTTCACATATGAAGAAGATCAAGCACTATCGCCCATTGACCATGACATCCATTTCAGACCTGGTCTTGCCCCAGATGGTACAGAGACTTACATGCCCCGTACGGTCATGTACGACCTGAAAAGCTCTTATGGCACCCTCCGCAAGATCAATGCTCTTTATGAGATTGTCGAGGAAGAAGACAGCCAACCACAAGCTCTCTGGTACATCTATCCATCCTCATGTGTGTACTCTATCATCCCTGACTAACCATCCACCAGGCAAGGCCAAGCAACCATCCACAAAGCCCCTGCCATCCCCGAGTCCCCTTATCAAGCCGCTCTCAACGCAGGTTTGACCCCCTCTCGCCCTTCTCCCTCTCGAATCCGCTTCTTCTCCGACTACTCCCGCATCTTCTATCACCCACACTCAATCATCCAACTCATTGCTCCTGAACTTGAGCTCCATCTCAATACCAATATCACCTCCTCCAGCAGCGCTGCCTCGGCAGGTCCAAGTGCCTCGAGCATCCCGCCGCCCCTGGAGCGGTACGCTGCTGGCGAAGAGCTGTTTAATGACCTTGATAAGGAGCATGACCTGCTGGATCGCGACCTAAGGCCGTTCGTGGAGGAAGCTGATCACATGCAGGGCGTGCAGGTCATCGCGGGGATGGATGACGCGTGGGGAGGGTTTGCGTCACAGTATGTGGAGAGGATAAGGGATGAGTATGGAAAAGTAGGCATTTGGGTCTGGGGTGTAGAAAGGGGTCCTGCTTGGGGCGTTTCGAGAGTAAGTTTGTCTTTCTAATCTAACATCCCCCAGGGGTCAATTATGCTAATAGGCAAAAACAGGAAAGGCGCCTTCTCCGCCTAGCCAACAAAGCCCGCTCCCTCATCGAAATCTACAAGCAAGCCTCCATCATCGTTCCCCTAGCGGTCCCCGACCGCTTGCCCTCGAGGCTTCAACTGGACTACTCTTCGCAATGGCATACCTCCGCGCTTCTCATGGCCGCAATGGAGAGCGCCACACTGCCCTCGCGGCTGCGCGACCCTTTGAAGCGCGACACACTCAGCGACATGGCCGAACTGCTTAATACGATGGGCAAGCAGAGCGTTGCTGGGTTGCAGATGAGCTTTTCTAAGGCTGAGTCGGGGCAGATGGATTATAGGGACCCGTTATCGCAAAGGCGGAAGTTGACTGAGGAAGAGCTTGCCGAGGGTGTGCAGCTGGATGTCAAGTTCACGCCGTCTGATCAGCTTGAACCGTATGGGAGACGCAATGGGTACTTGGCTTCGAATCCGAGGGTTTTCAGCCAGTTGATCTCGTCACGGGGTTATAGTGAAGAGAATGGTGACGAAGAGCCCCCACTAGTTGATGAGAGGGGTCGGAGGATACGTCAGAGTGCGTATGAGCCCATCACCAAGACGTAAGTCTCCCCCCTTAACTCCATCTGGAGCTTCGCTGATGGCACAAACTAACCATTATCAGCTACGCTACTCCGTTACAATTCCCTATCCTCGATAGCTACCCTGAGATTTTCCGAAATGATGTTGGAACACCTGTTGGAGATGCCGTCAACATTACTACCAATCTGGCAACTGACTCCTCAGTGTCTGGCCGGTTGAAGAGGTTACGCCAGACAGTGTTGCGGTCATTTGCTATTGAGGACAGAGAGACACTGGGCAATGAGCTCATGGAGATGGCGGATGAGTATCATGAGGGATGGTCCAGCGGGACGGATGATGGAGAAGATGATTGAGTTATGTTGCCTATCCGCAAATAAATCGGACCCAAATATCTCTCCACGATGGTCTCATCTAGGCTTTCCAACCCTCCCGACCTCTATCAAAGTCACGAGTATTGAATACCAACACCAAGAGGGGAGCCGGTACTCGTCAGTCTGAGGCACGTGTGCCTCAAAACCTATCATCTATTAGTCTAGAAAATTTCTAGATAATTTACAAATCCCAGACACATGACTGTTAAAACGAAGTGAGCTCAAATCTGTGTGTGCAGACTTCTCTCGAAGAGCGGCAAGGCAGAAATTAGAAGAAGCGAAAGTTCGAAGAACCAGTGGACTCTCCCATTGAAAGGCACCAACCGTTTCCCACTTCCTCTCTCCTCTCCAAAAGCGCCGAATTTGCTCCCAATACCGTTTTGTTCGCCACTCCCCGGACCAAACGCCCTCCGTGTGTACTTGGAAGTCAAAGGCAAATATTATTGATCATTGTTTCGCTGCTGCTACCACCGTTAGCGGCTGCCACCTTAGCTGTATGACGTGGAGGTAGGGTCCCGCTTGCTATGTTCTCGCCAACGTCTTACCCTGGTTCCCCTGCGGCTGTTGCAGCTGGCCGCTCTGGACACCGTGGCTGTCCTGGGCCTGACGCTTCGCAGGCGGCGCCGAGCCCTGCCTACCGGGCTCCTCTGAAGCAACACGCTTGCGACTTTTCTTGGCCGGCTGGGGCTTCTTCTCGCCCGGCTCGAACACGTCGTCGGGAAGGGCCGTGTTCTTGAGGTGCTGAATTGCCAGGAACATGGTCTCGGCCTTATAGATCTCGTTCGACATGCACATGGCTTTCCAATCGTTCACCTCGCGCGAGAGATTGAGCTGTTTGGCACCCTCGACCAACTGCAATCCGATATAGTGGTTAGTGGTGTAGATTTCCATAAAAGATTCCTCCTCCTCTTGCTTGACGGGAATGTCTTCGAGTTTGACATTGTCGCTGTTCTCAAGCTTGATGTTCCCGTTTGTGTGGCCAACGGCCGGCGACTGTCCTTGCTCGGGAATATTGTCCATATCGGTCTTGCTATCGTTCGAATCGGATTTGATCGTTGGCGCGGGCGGCGGTATGAGCTCACCGTTCTCCTGCTTCTCTTGCTTGACAGTAACGCCATCCTCAGTTTTTACCTCCTGCTTCACCGTGGCATCATGCTTGGGCTCGGGCTTTGCCATGCCCTTGACCTTTTCTGCTTCGTTCGCAGCCTTGTACAAGTAAGCCAGACTGCCCTGGCCTACGACCTCCTCCAGTTGGCGATCGTCCTTCACTCTGTGAACTCGGTCATAGCCCTTGTTGAACGGCCGGGCCAAGACGATGTCGGGGTGCATTTCCAGCTTGTTGACAAGCAAGCGCACCCTAGATTCGATGAAGCCTGACCATGCATTTTGGGCCTGCTTGGTCCTGCTGGACGAGATGACCGTGAGATAGTACTTGAAACCATTAGTGAAGAAAGTGTGCTTCGTGAAAAGGTCTTTCCACGGGCGGCGGCCCACCATGATCTCATCGGTGATCTGCGCACCTTTCTCCAGCTCCTGCTGGATGACTGCCATAGTGGAATTTCCGACGTTGTGTGTTGCGCACATGGACGGGTAGGCCGGGGTGATGATGGGCATCTTGTGGTTTCTGTCGCTTGCATAAAGCTAATTATTATATGGTGAGACATCCACATCGGCTTTAGGGAGTTAAGGGCCAGCGAAAGTCTCTCACCTTGGGATTCCAGACCGCGACTCGCGTCACAGGGCAGCCGTACTCAATGTCTTTCAGCAAGACAGGGAGGGGCCAAGGCCACTTCACCATGATGTGGAAGAACTTATTCACAATGACAGCACTTGTCGCCTTCGGATACAGCTGGCAAACGCGCGCCACGAGCATTGCCCAGGCAACACCACCAGGGAAACCCATGATGTTTGCATAAATGGCCTTGCGCTGCGCCCACAGCTTGATGGCGCGCAGAGCGAGCTTGAACGTGGCAGGTTCGGGGACGAGGTTAAGGATTTCATCCGTCACTCTTGTGCCATTCAATGACCGCACTTCGTTCTCACTGAGACCTCGAAGAAGGTTGTTGTCGGCCAAGCTCCAGTTAGGATCAGCAGGCAACTGCATGAGGGTCTGGATGGAACAGAAGATCAAGTCGATGCTGATGCCGTCGAACTCGAACTTGATGATGGGAACAAAGGCCTCGGGCACAGGGGTAAGGTCCTTGATGGCGCCAGGCGGTGCCATCTCAACCAGCACTTGCGGGAAGATCCTGAAATACTGCTCAACAGTGACGTATTTCGGAGCTACCACAAGCGTATCAATATCAGAGCCAGGGCCATAGACACCAAGCCGATAACTGCCATAAGTAAACACTCTGCCAATGGCATCGCGGATCAGAATCGAATTCTTGGGTTGTTTCTCTTGCGCGGCCCTCTTGACGAAAATATTTGTGATCTTTTCAAGCTCTGCGAGCACCTTCTCGCGCTTCGCTCTCTCGGCAGGACTCTCGAATGTGCCCTGGGCACGCAGTTCCTTGTGGAGCGCATCATGCAGGCGCTTCTCGTTTTCGGTAGGAAGGGCGGTCGAGATGGGAGGAGTCACTCCCCATTGACGTTCGGTAGTCATGGTGAGATCGGACGGGTATTGACTCGTAGAAGGGTTGGTCGGTCGGCGATTGCGCAAGGTCTCAGCGGTCGCGTTGCTACGATCGGGGCCGCGTAGCAACGGTCGAAAACAGCCCGGCTGCCTCAAGTCGATCGCGTAAAATGGGGAGAAAGTGACTGATTAAAATGAGTGTGGTTGAGGAAGAGAGTGAAGGAAAGGGATGCGAATCTCGATTTTGCAGACGGCGCGGGAAAGACAAAGGGACTGAAGAAAAAACTATATCACGAATCGAATCCTGGGAATTGTAGATGGGGAGCCCACGCTATCGCAGCCCTCGGGCATGATAGTGCGACGGCGAAGGTGAAGGAAAGCAAACCGAAAACCGATCGAGAGACGGAGGGAACTTGTGCTGGTTGGCAACAAGAAGTCGATTCTGGATCCAAAACACAATCGCAAAGTGGACGCCACGCGCCGCAGGCTGGGTGCCAAGCGAGTTGTGGGGACTCTGCTTCCAGATCCCGCCATAAAAGTGTGGGTCTAGTTGTTGCTCATCCACGTAACCATGTGACAGACATTTCCACCACGCAGGCGGTGGGTTGATACGGCTTAAGAAGAGCAAAAGAATGGCAATGGTTTTGATTGTCTATTGTTTATACTTTGCTGACAACAGCTCAAAAAGGCTTGGCTATCGAGGCTTTCTGGTAAATCGGAGCAGCACCTTTTGGAAGAGAATCAAAAATCCATCAACTTCTAGCCTTTAATTCTTACTCCTCTCCCTCGTCAACATGGAACGATTACAGAGTACACAAATATTCCATACGTCGTAACATTCCAAAATAAGAACTGGATCAGATCGCGATGCACGAACCTTGGCAGTTGTCAAGCATTCAAGGATCCCCACCCCCACGAACGGCTGAGTGGTTCGGATCGTCGTTTAGCCCTGGCGTTGAACACACGGGTCCCGGTTGCTGGATCTGTGCTCCACGGCAGAGGCCTATTAAGAGTCGCACTGTTCTTGTCATCGGGACTTAATGTAGTATACTCTGGCTCGTGGAGTGATACAGGAGCTTGACTCCCACACACACACTCTAGACCGCTGTTACGGCTCAATGGAAACAAACAATGAAGAAGACACTGCTGCTCTGTTTTATTCACGGCTTCAAGGTGCGTTTTGATCTTCCTGAACCGCGCGCCACATCAAGACAGCGTCCCAGGTCCTCCATTTCAACAAACACCAGTCTAAAAGGAAATTAGGGGGGTGATGACACCTTTGGCAAGAACTATTCCTTTGTTGAGCACCTGCGCAACCGTCTTGCTACATCACTACCACGGGTCAATGTTAAAGCCATTGTCTACCCCAAGTACGAGACACGGGGCGACTTAGGTGAATGTGTGTCTCGGTTTAGGGACTGGTATGCCCCTTGGCAATCATGAGCTGTTCTCAAACAACAGCCGAGGCTAAGTCAAGACACGCAGGCTCATCAACAAAGTCATCGACCTCGAAGTCGCGGCCGGCACAACCTCCCCGACTGTTGACCCATCAGTTCGGGTCGTCCTTGTAGGCCACTCTATGGGCGGCATCGTGGCCGCCGAGACGACCATCTCTGTCGTATCTGAGCATCCAAT
>JAAFKN010000012.1:0-37424 GCA_011800035.1 Thermochaetoides dissita | reverse complement strand
TTTTCAGCCGTCGGAGCCTCCCGCGCCTTCTTCGTTCTTATTGGTCCCGGCGCTTCAGCCGTCTGAGCCTTGTTGGTCGTGACAAGATACCAAGTATTTAGTGGACCTCAAAGCTAGTGAGAATCTTAGAGCAAAACCTCCCTCCAACATTAAAGCCCAAGGGACACGGATTGAAAAAGGCTGATAGGAAAATGTGACATTTGTTGTTGCAGGCATTACTGTTTGTTTAGTGGAATCCGTGCAAAATAAAAGGTTCAGTAAGGAAATGAAAACCAATATAAAAAACGAGGTTTCAACTCCTGTGGTCAGGAGCCAACGCCAACGGCGAGACTCGAACTCGCAACATTCAGATTCCTTTTCATAAAAGTCTGACGCGCTAACCAATTGCGCCACGCCGGCCTCGTTGATTGGTCAATAGGAAAACCACACTTTTATGGCTAGAACCAAGAAGCACCTCAGCGTTTTCACAACGAGTTGATTGCCACTGAGCCACCAAGAACTTTGTTTTCTTTGTTTGAGCCAGAATAGTATTGCCACAATGTGTCGGCTTGAGATCTTGTGTTCTATTTCATCTCAATTGCGGTCGCGACGGCTTATAGGTGTACGTACCATGCTCAAAGCCCTTGATTCCAAGAAGGTCGCAGTAGTGGTCCTCCAGCTGCCCCCAGCCAGGTTCTCCGAGTCAACAGCCCTGGTATGATCCTGTGCAAGATCTCAGATACAGTGAACGATATCACTAGGCATCTAACATCCCAAAAGACCTGCCATATATAACGTTAACTACCTGAAACATAACCCTATTTTACAGCTAACTGATTGGCAACCTGAGTTCAGCAAACGACTTATATCCCACCTCCACGTGAAGTTTCCAGTTATGCTCTCACTCTTCGCACCTAGAGCCGTGTTTATTAGTCACTTCTCGGTTTGTTCTGGTCCTTTTTCTGGCCGGAAGCCCTGCTTGCTGCGCCCTCATGTTTCATTCCCTCGCAACCCGTGAGCTTGCCGACAATCTCCTCAGCTCGACCATACCCGCTCTTGACCGGGTCACGATGCTCAACAGCAGCTTGTAGCGTGGCGCGGGCATGGGCCATGTCCTGCTCGCCCGACGTACGCCATGACTGGGAGCCCATGATGGTGCCGATTGTGCTCTTTTACAGAACGAGGTTAATTATCCATCATCCACAACTGCTGGTCCCAAAAGCACATTGTATAAATGGAACTGGTAGAGTGCTGGGGAGCAAACTCAACATGGGTCAATACCTCGGCGGCTCCCTTGATCCACTCGGCATGCCCTGATAGCAAGCCCGGGTTATTTGAGGGCGCTGGTTGATTGGGATTCCGAGGGTTCTGCTCGGGATTTGAACTGGATGACATCTTTGCTAATTGTGCCCTCTATGATTGTTTGAAGAGTTGAGTATATTTCCACCGACCGCACAAAGTAATTGTGAGCTAGGTGTCGACCAAAACTCAAACTCATCTCTATGTCCAGTTTACGATAAGCTCCAAGGTGGAGAGGAAGCAAAATCGTGACGTCGAGCCATGTACGTCATCGTCAAGCTCCTTGTCTGAGGAAGACTAGGTACACCGAGCCATGCAGCAAGAGCAAAGAGCAAGGAGCAAGGATTGCAACGGTAGCGGCTGCGCTGGCTACCTAGATCTTTGATCGCATTGCTTCGGTCATCGGTCTCATCCTTCATAGTAGAGTCTGAAACTACCGCTAGCGATCCGTACTGCCTGGTAGTTAGTAACACTGGACGACATGAGAGAGGTACAGCTTTGAAGCTAGTACTACGGCGTGCCGTCGTGATATCAACATCCCTACGAGCTTGGAGTCGTTGGTTTCAAAGCCATCTGTGACCCGATTCTCCAAGGCAAACCTCCCCCCTTGCTGAAAGGAAGTGTGGGGTCAACGCCACTCATTATAATTGCCTTCAAGATTGTCAATGACGAGGCCAAAGGACGGGGACCCGACAAGGACTAGATCTAGACATTACAGCATCTCAAGCGCCCAACCACGTGCATCGAACCGGGACAACCGAGTGGCGGCCATGGGAGCTCCACACGCAACCCTTTGATCCTGGTCTTGTTGAATTTTTGCAGGCTTAGAGACCCTAAACAAATGCGGGGTGTCATGGTGGTGACCAAAACATACCGGGCCGTGCCCCGCCGTCTATCTTATCGGAAGCGCGGGGACTGAGATCCGTCGCGCAATGTTTGGTCGTTGGACGGCAAGGTTGCACTGACAAGGTCCTGTGTCAAGGGGCGACCGAAGTCCATGAAGTTCTCATGCGCAGAGCGAAAGGTCACTATCCGTACAAATTGCGGTGAACTATGCATTTCGCAGTATGAGTGGCCGTGGCTAGGGTGCTCTGGCTGCGGAAAGGCCAGCCAGCCACTCGTTTCACGTGCATCTGGGGTAACCACAGGACTTCAGCTGCGCGACGTCTCTCGTATCTCATCGCTGACACAGTCTTCCTCGGCCACAGCTAGCGTCCGGATTTGACCGGATTGGGGCCTGATTCGGCAACAAAGAGCCAAACGGGCCAAAGATGTTTTAGACTGCAAGGGTCCTCTTAGCTGTGGGGGACAAGCGATCAGAGCTACCGTAGGCGGTGGCTAAGCTGAGGGGAATGGGCACGCAGTAGGCAGTGTCTGGGCTGTGGCCCAGGCGGCGGCGGATGCGGGCTGGCAAACGGACCTTTGATCTTATTGACTCTCGCAATTAGTCCTCTCTTCGTCTGTGCTTCAAGCAAATTGCATTCGAGAGAGCGAGACGTTGGGCTGAGAGGTGACGGACTGACGGGGATTGATGGAGTGAGGACGCCTTAACTGCCAGCATGAGCTACAAATCGTGTTTGCGCGTGCAGTAGGTACCTATACAGGTATGCTCTGTGTCGGCTTGATTTTTGCGTCCAAGCCAAATTTTACCCACGGCCGCTGCGGCGACAGCATCCAGGCGAGGACAGTATCCGTTACGCATAAGAACCCTAGGTAGCAGCGAGCTAGCGTAACCTTTGACGAACGCGTGGCATTCGATGGATGCTCCGTGCCCCGCCATTGACGTGGGAGAGCGACCACAGACCACCGAATCCTCAGATGCAGGGGGTCGACCATGACTTGGGCGTTCCCCTTCCCGCCACGACGAGACAAGAGTCCCGCGACCCGTCAGTGGTTCTCCAAGAGTTCTCCACCATCACTCCAGGACACGGCCCTTCGACCGAACAGCTCTGAAAAACTCGGGCCAAATTTGACAAAAAACTCCAAAGGCATTGCATCCCGTACAACGGACGTCTGTAATTTTGCGCGCGCCAGGGGAGTTTCGGCGCTTGGAAAATTTTTGCCAACGCACAATCTCACCGCCCTCCCACCGCCCTCCCGAACGGCCGGATCGGGGTTAGCGGCTGGTCCGATAAAGAGATAAGCAGGGATCTGCAAGATAGGATGCCGCTATCTGAGTCGGGTCTGTTTGGCCACGAGCCAATCAATGGGGGCTCAATTGGCTGGGAAGCCTCACAGGGCGATCGGATGAAGCCTGTTGCCCTGGCGTAAAGAAGAGGCGATTGCAAGAAAAAGTTTTCGGTGCCGCTTACCCCCCACATGTGGGTCCGCGCCGTGGATCTCTACCTTAACTTTCTCTGGGGCACTTTTTTTGGCAGGTGAAAGGCCTGCGCACACAATCCTTATAATAACCCTCCCTCCCTCTCTCCTCAGGTCTCCTTCAAGCGCACTGCGCCCTCAACTTTCTTTCGTTGACTGTCTGTCTTTAAGAGACACTCTCCACTCAGTCATTTTTTCTTGTGATTCTTCCTAGAAGAGCCAAGATAGAGTAGACATTTCGACCCTCCATCGAAATTCTACGGGCTCATCGGTCATCAGCACCTCTTTCAGAGATACCCCGATAGACGGTCGCGGTTCCAGGTTTCGGATTCCACGGATAGACGGCAGGATTAGATTCCTTCTGGTTTTCTATCAGTGATAGACTTCCCTCGGTCTCGACTTTTCCGACTCGTCTTTTTCCATTTTTGACAAAAACCACAAAAATAACATCCAAAATGCCCGCTGCCACTTCCGCTCAGGTTTCCTCCGAGAACGCCAAGAGCGTCAAGATCCTCGACGAGCTCATGCAGAAGCTCACCATCTCCAAGGAGGCCGATGCCATCAAGGAGGCCTCTGCTGAGATCGCCTCGTTCATCAACGGTCGCATCGAGGATCTCGATACGCCTGTCAAGTAAGATATACCCGCCCCACAACTGATTTTGAGGCTGCAGCGACGCTCGCTCTGTGTGCGTTCCATGCGACGTCCCACGTCACCGTTGCCGTGTTTGGTCTCCCCTGGGCTGCAGTCGGCTGGTGCGGTTTCGTTCCGTAGTCCAATCACAGCGCCAGGTTTGCTGCAGGCACCAATCTTGGCTCGGCAAAATTTTCATGCCATGCGCCAAGCACTTCCGTTGCATCTCACCAAGAGATCGGGAACAGTGCAGTTGCTAACATGTGATCTTACAGGACCATCGAGGCCCTCAAGAAGAACCTGGCCAACAAGAAGGATGCCGCTGCTCGAGAGAAGGCGCTGCTTGCCATCCAGGCCATTGCTCAGCACTCTGAGGTTTCGGCCCATGTCGAGCCTTATCTCGTCACCCTTCTTCCCAGTGTTCTTGCTGGCGCTGGCGACAAGATCACCGCTGTCAAGAATGCCGCTATTGCTGCGGCTCTGGCCATCGCCGAGGCCATCAACCCCAATGCCATCAAGGCCACTCTCCCTGCTGTTGTCGAGTCTCTCCGCAACGCCCAGAAGTGGCCTGAGAAGATGACCGCTCTGGACTTCATCGATACCATTGTCCGCACCGCTCCTACTCAGACCGCTTTCCGCGTCCCTGATCTCATCCCGGTCGTCTCCGAAGCCATGTGGGACACCAAGAAGGAGGTCAAGGACCACGCCTACAAGACGATGGAGAAGGTGTGCCAGCTCATCGTCAACAAGGATATCGAGGAGTTCATCCCCGAGCTCATCAAGTGCATTGCCAAGCCCGAGAACGTCCCCAAGACTGTCCACCTGCTTGGTGCCACCACTTTCGTCACTGAGGTCCAGGAGCCCACTCTCGCCCTCATGGTTCCCCTGCTTGACCGTGGTCTCGCTGAGCGCGACACTGCCATCAAGCGCAAGTCGGCCGTCATCGTCGACAACATGTGCAAGCTCGTCGACGATCCCAACGTTATCGCTCCTTTCCTTCCCAAGATGATGCCCGGCCTCCAGAAGAACTACGAGAACCTTGCCGATCCTGAGGCCCGTGAGAAGACCAAGCAGGCTCTCGACACCCTCATTCGTGTCGGCAACGTTGTCGACGGCAAGATCCCTGAGGTTCGCAATCTGGGCGACATTTTCACCATTACAGGTCACCTCAAGGACATCCTCGGCGGCAAGCACGCTGGTGCCTTCGAGAAGTTCGGCCCTGTCCTCGAGTACGCTGCCGCCATTGCTGGCCAGCTTGTTGACGAGAAGGTGGCCGACTCCGCCACCTGGACTGAGGCTGTCAAGCCCTACATCACTGTTGTCGTTGGTGATGAGGAGTCCCAGGGTGTCGTCGACTCGCTCCGCAAGCGTGCCAGTGCTGGTGCCGGCATTGCTGAGGATGTTGAGGATGACGAAGAGGAGGGTGAGGACCTGTGCGACTGCACCTTCTCCCTCGCCTATGGTGCCAAGATTCTTCTCAACAACACCCGCCTCCGCCTCAAGCGTGGCCAGCGCTACGGTCTCTGCGGCCCCAACGGTTCTGGCAAGTCCACCCTGATGCGCGCCATCAACAAGGGCCAGGTTGAGGGCTTCCCGCCGAAGGATCAGGTCAAGACTGTCTTCGTCGAGCATGACCTGGATGCTGCTGACACTGAGATGACCACCATTGAGTGGACTATGAAGAAGCTCGAGGAGGCTGGTGTCCAGACCACCGTTGAGGAGGTCACTAAGCGCCTGAATGAGTTCGGCTTCACTGATCAGATGATCCAAAACCAGATCACCTCACTCTCTGGTGGTTGGAAGATGAAGCTGGCTCTCTGCCGTGCCGTTTTCGAGGCTCCTGATATCCTTCTTCTTGACGAGCCTACCAACCATCTTGACGTCCAGAACGTTAAGTGGCTGGAGAATTATCTCATTAATTCCCCTTGCACCTCGATCATCGTCTCTCACGACAGCGGCTTCCTCGACAACGTTTGCCAGCACATCATCCACTACGAGCGCTTCAAGCTCAAGCGCTACAAGGGCAACCTCAAGGAGTTCGTCCGCCGCGTCCCTTCTGCGAAGTCTTACTATGAGCTCGGTGCTTCGGAAATTGAGTTCACCTTCCCCGAGCCTGGATTCCTCGAGGGTGTCAAGACCAAGGCCAAGGCCATCCTCAAGGCCACCAACGTCACCTTCCAGTACCCTGGCACCTCTCAGCCCCAGCTGCGCGACATCACCTTCCAGTGCTCTCTCGGCTCCCGTATTGCTGTCATTGGCCCCAACGGTGCTGGCAAGTCTACTCTCATCAACCTGCTCACTGGTGAGCTGATCCCCACTAGCGGTGAGATTTGGGCCCACGAGAACATCCGTATCGCCTACATCAAGCAGCATGCCTTCGCCCACATTGAGAAGCACCTGGACAAGACTCCTTCTGAGTACATCCAGTGGCGTTTCCAGACTGGCGAGGATCGCGAGACCATGGATCGTGCCAACAAGGTCATCACCGAGGCTGATGAGCAGGCCATGAACAAGATCTTCAAGATCGATGGCACTCAGCGCCGCATCATTGGCATCCATGCTCGTCGCAAGTTCAAGAACAGCTACGAGTATGAGTGTTCGTTTGCCCTCGGCGAGAACGTTGGGCAGAAGAATGAGCGCTGGACGCCGATGATGACTGCCGACAACGCTTGGTTGCCCCGCAGCGAGCTGCTGGCTTCTCACCAGAAGCTCGTCGCTGAGGTCGATATGAAGGAGGCTCTGGCTTCTGGTCAGTTCCGCCCTCTGGTGCGCAAGGAGATTGAGGCCCACTGTGCCAACTTCGGTCTCGACGCCGAGTTGGTTTCTCACTCTCACATGCGCGGTTTGTCCGGTGGCCAGCGTGTGAAGGTCGTCCTCGCTGCTTGCACCTGGCAGCGCCCTCACCTCATCGTCCTTGACGAGCCTACCAATTACCTCGACCGCGACTCTCTCGGTGCCCTGTCCAAGGCCCTCAAGAAGTTTGAGGGTGGTGTCATCATCATCACTCACAGCTCCGAGTTCACCAAGGACCTCACGGAGGAAGTCTGGGCCGTCATGGACGGTAAGATGACTCCCTCGGGCCACAACTGGGTCCAGGGCCAGGGCAACGGTCCTCGCCTCAAGCAGGAGGACGATGATGAGACCGAGAAGTTTGATGCCATGGGCAACAAGATCGAGGCCCCCAAGAAGGCCAAGAAGCTCACCAGCTCTGAGCTCCGGAAGAAGAAGAAGGAGCGTATGGCCCGCCGCAAGCGTGGTGAGGAGGTTTTCAGCGACGAGGACGAGTAAACGTTCTGACGGTGCATCCTTTTTTCTCATGGCTTCAGCGTTAACGACGGTCGGGTTACACAAAAGTTGCTTTTCTGGGATCGGGTTGCATGGGCAGGATTTAATTAATGGGATGTTTCTGTTCTTTGCGTGAGGATGATCTTGGATTGTCTTCGATGCGCCCCCCCGTTTTGTATCTGAGCTTTGGAGTCGTCAGGCCACTAAGGCCCGGAGACCCTTTGGTGGCTGGCTTGTTTTCTCCATAGGCTGGATTGGAGGGAAGATACCATTGATGGGTGGGAATAGTTCTCGGATAGACAATTGATCATGATGACCGAACATCATTCCATGGGGCCTTTCTTTAATTTTGTGACTGATATGGTAGCTTAAGCATACGTGCTGAAGCGACCCTACAAGCAACCATCCATCCTATTGCTAGCATGCCGATTTGAAGTGCCAACAAACAAATTTCTGGTATTTGATTCCATCGCATATCCCATCTCTGCCGGGCTTCACTACTGCCACCTCTCATGCTTCGATGCCAAACTCCACTTGAAGTGTCCCTGTTTACTCATCAAGGAGCATGAGGGAAGTAAAGCCTGTTCCAAAGTCTACGTTAGCAATGATAACACAAGGTAAACAAGGGAACGTTGTAACTATAGGCACGTACGGAATGTTATCTTGATATGCATTGATGTCCTTCATGTCCCACATCAGAAGCACCGCCCGGTCGATTCCAGAACCCTGTGGCCCCTCTAGGAATTCTCGGATTGCAGCCAGTGCCACAGGGGCTGCCTTATCACTGGGATACCCGTAGATACCAGTGCTGATGGTGGGAAATGCGATAGTCCGGCATCCATCTTGAACCGCCAGTTCCAGGCTCTTAGTATAGCAGCTGGAGAGTTTCTCCGCAGCCTGCTTTGGTGTGAACTCTCCCGTAGCGTACTGTGGCCCGACGGTGTGAATGACCCTCCGGCATGGTAGGCTGTACGCATTTGTGCTCTTGGCCAGTCCTGTCCGACACCCGTTCAAGCGTGCACATTCTCGGTCCAGTTCTGGGCCAGCTGTGCTGTGAATCGCTCCACAGACACCTCCGCCCCTCCTCAGCGAAGAGTTAGCTGCATTGACGATTGCATCGACCTGGACTTTGGTGATGTCCCAGCGGATAACAGAGATTCGGTCGTTAATGTTCTTGGATGGTGTTGGAAGAGTGCTGCCGGCCTGCAGCTTGGGCTGCATTGGGGTCTCAGGGAGTGTGACTGGAGAAGACGCAGGGGTGAACTGGTGCCGCTCGTATTGCTGGGTGAGGGTCGGAATCTCTTCCAACGCCAGGATTTTGAATGTATTGGCCATGGCTCGAGAGACAAAAGTGCGAACTGTCAAGGTATGGAAGGTTAGATTTCTGGCACCTCAAGCGATAGCATTCTAAAAGTCACAATGACGATGAAAAGGCATCCGTAGAACTTATAATTGGTAAGTACATCCTTGAGATCGATGCACAAGCCCTTTACTCAAGGCTGGAGAAACGGCCGTTGGGCAAACAACGGCAGAGGTGAGACTTAACGTCGAAGACAGCACTGCTTCCCAGCAGCCAATATGGGGAGGCACCTAACTCAGAAAAGTTTCTCATCATCGTACGAGTCAGATCCGACAAAAATTATGGCAGTGGCTTAGACTATATCAACCAAGTAAAGTCAAGATACGAATGTACAGATACTAAAATGCATCACACAGATCAACAAGTCTGAAGAATAGCCTTCAAAAAGAAAAAGCGGGAAGAGTAGTGTGAACGTTCCATGTGCGCTGGCTGGCATGTGGCGCACAGCAGGTCAGCAACTTACAGGGACACAACACATCAAGCCGTGTCTATCCTTATCTTATCTTATCAGAAGGGAAGTCCTTATCCTTATCTCAAAGACCAACCAAGCGGCGGGGTTGGATGGTTTAGTTCAGCCCCTCGTGTCTGTGTGGTGCCCCTCCAATAATAATCTTGCAGGATTCCTTTGTAACGGAGGGCAACCGTCTCAGCGACCCTTGACTCACCGGGACGCCAGCTTCCGGATAAGAGCACTGCCGTTGATATACCTCATCCCACCGCCAGATCAGAAGGACAAAGGTCATCTTTTCACTGTTTGCAAATCCATTGGTATTCGCCAGAAAACTCTAGATCCCACGCGCATATCGATCGACTTTTAGACTCGACCCAACGCATACCTGATCAAGACCCAACTCGCAACAAGGTCGCACAATGGCCGATTCGGTAACTGACGCCGCTGCCAAGCTGCAGCTCAACGACGCGCCGGCCGAGGCGCCCACCGGCGAGAATGGCGTCAAGCTGCAGTTTGACGAGGAGACGGGCGAGTGGGTATCCAAGGGCGAACTGAAGAAGCGACTGGCGAAACGGGCGAAGAAGGCCGCAAAAGAGAAGAATAAGGAAAACAAGGAGGCCAGCAGCACCGCTGCGTCCGAGGGTGCTGCTGCCCCTAAGAAACCTAAGGAGAAGTCAGAGGAGTCACCCATCGACCCTGATGCCATGTTCAAGCAGGGCTTCCTGCTCGAGGTGTATAATGAGCGGCCTGAGAAGAACGTGTTCACACGGTTCCCTCCAGAGCCTAATGGCTATCTTCATATCGGCCATGCTAAGGCTATCGCTGTGAACTTTGGCTTTGCTAGGTATCATGGGGGTAAATGGTATGTGGTAATGACCTGGCGCGCATGTCGAGAGAAGAGGTTTTGACATTTTCTTGGATCATCACAGTTACCTGCGCTTCGATGACACAAACCCGGAGGCCGAGGAGGAGGTCTACTTCACTGCCATCGAGGAGATGGTCCGCTGGCTGGGTTTTGAGCCTTACAAGATCACTTATTCAAGCGACCACTTTGACACGCTTTATCAGCTTGCTGAGAAGCTCATCACTCTCGAAAAGGCCTATGTTTGCCACTGCAATGGCAAGTCAACCGATCCGGTATCTTCGCATAAGTAACTTCTGTTCGCTGACCATGACCACTTTAGATGAGGAGATTAAGCGCCAGCGTGGTGGTGAGAAGGGTACACTTCCCCGTTACAGGTGTGCCCATGCCGAGCAATCTGTGGAGGAGAACCTTCAGAAGTTCCGGGATATGCGCGATGGGAAGTACAAGCCGAGGGAAGCCTTCCTCCGCATGAAACAGGATGTAAGTGAGAGAGGATCACAGTTTTTGCTCAAGCTTCCTCATCCGCTAACGCATTCAGATTACCGATGGCAATCCCCAGATGTGGGATCTTGCCGCGTACCGTATTCTGGACAAACCTCATCACAGGACCGGCTCAAAATGGAGGATCTATCCAACCTATGACTTTACGCGTAGGTATTTCCCCAGGTCGCCGTGTTTGTTGGATCTGGTGGCTAAATATGATGCATAGACTGTCTCTGCGATAGCTTCGAGGGCATCACGCACTCACTATGCACCACTGAGTTCTTTCTAAGCAGAACATCATACGAGTGGCTAAACAAGCAGCTAGTCGAGTTCCAGCCCATGCAGAGGGAGTATGGCCGTCTCAGCATTTCGGGCACTGTCCTCTCCAAGCGCAAGCTGAAGGAGCTGGTGGACAAGAAGATTGTTCGCGGCTGGGACGACCCACGCCTGTACACGCTGATTGCTGTTCGCCGGAGAGGTGTTCCTCCGGGTGCCATCCTTGAGTTCGTTAACGAGCTCGGTGTCACCACCACCAACAGTATCATCCAGATCTCCCGTTTCGAGCAGACCGTCCGGAAGTACCTTGAGCGGACAGTTCCCCGCCTTATGCTCGTCCTGGACCCCGTCCTCGTTGTCATCGAGGATGCGGATGAGTTTGACGGCATGGAGCTTACGGTGCCTTTCTCGCCCAAGAACCCAACCATGGGCGAGCACAAGATCAAGTTCACTAAGACTGTCTATATTGACCGGTCCGATTTCCGGGAGGTAGACAGCAAGGACTACTTCCGCCTTGCGCCCGGCAAGACGGTCGGTCTGTTGCAGGCTCCATTCCCCATCAAGGCCACCAGCTACACCAGGGACGAGGCTACTGGCAAGGTGACCGAGATCCGCGCCATCTTTGACCGTGAGACCAAGAAGCCCAAGACCTTTATCCAGTGGGTCGCCGCTGGCGAGAGCGCTGGTTCTCACAAGTGTGAGGTTCGCGTCTACAACTCGCTCTTCAAGTCAGAGAACCCGGCGGCTGCGGAAGGTGGCTGGCTCAACGACATCAACCCGGAGAGTGAAATTGTGTACCCCAACGCCGTGATCGAGTCTGGCTTTGACGAGGTCAAGGCGCGTGCTCCTTGGCCTGAGACTGCGGGTGAGGACAAGCAGCACAGGGGTGGTAACGAAAGTGTCCGGTTCCAGGCCATGCGTGTTGGCTACTTTGTAAATTTCCCCCATGGATCCTGCGATTTGCATCAACGTGCTTGGCTAACTCCATTCTTAGGCTCTTGACTCGGACAGCACTGACGACAGGATCGTCCTCAACCGCATTGTGTCTCTCAAGGAGGACAAGGATAAGAGCTGAGCTGTTGCTATTCAGTTCAAAGTGATCTAGATGGTGGCAATATGGTAGAATTGTCGAGTTTGAGCAGGTTATTAGATAGATAGATGGCTGCCGCAACTGAAGACAGACTTGACTCCCCAAACTTTTTTCCTACCAGTCTGTGACACACTCACTCGGCCACTGTTACTCTGTGGCTCCAGATTGGCAACCCTTTGTCATACATGCTATGCAACAGTCCTATCATGATATGAGGCACAGAGAGAGATAGAGTTAGAATGGATACTAGCAGAAGGAGACTATGTGACCCTGATTTCAATAGGATAACTGTAAATGACCAAGTTGCTGCTTTTCGAGAGTCCGTCGACTGGTTTTTGCAGTGACCGGCGACTAAGTGTTCACAGCTTGTGCCAGTAGTGATTGTTAACGTAGTTGTTTACTAGAAACAAAACAATGATTCCATGTTATGAGCCTGAGGTTTTGCAAGTAAACGCTTCTGGACCCCCGGTAGCACAAGGGCTTGACAAATCTCACGAGCTTGTAGCTCGTTCCTTCTTCTTTCTCTTCCCTCTCCCCCCCTCCGTTCCTTCCTTGTCTGCTATCTAATGATAGCGTCCCTTACTACCAAGTGCAATCAGTGATCGAAAACTTGCGAAATTATTCGTCCTTCCTGTGCGGCTGCGAGTCCAGGGCCTGCTATTCTGAGGGCCTGGCCACAATCTCAACACCCACAATACCATAGCCATTCGCACACAAATAGGCAGACGCTCCCTACTTCAAATAACCGACTCAACTTCCGCCTACCTACGAGCCCACTCTTCAACTCTTCCACTCTCCATCTCTGCCATCGACCTTACTCGCAACCCACAATCCGCTAAAACCTTCATGAGTGGAACCAGCCGACTTCATCACTGCAGCCATGTGCTACTTCCCTAGTATCCTTTACTCGTGCCATAGCTCAGCCCGAGTCAAGCATGACCTACAAAATGTCGAGCAAACCCAGATTCGTGACTATGGGTGTATGGGCCCCTTCGCGCGGAAGACGACTCTGAACATCGGTCCAGCACCAGCGCGCAGCAACATCGGT
This sequence comes from Thermochaetoides dissita, assembly GCA_011800035.1. Classification (NCBI taxonomy): domain Eukaryota; kingdom Fungi; phylum Ascomycota; class Sordariomycetes; order Sordariales; family Chaetomiaceae; genus Thermochaetoides; species Thermochaetoides dissita. The sequence continues at coordinate 24,338 of JAAFKN010000012.1, read as the reverse complement.
AGCAACTCTCCCTTCGCGGCCACGGTCAACCGCGCTTCCGAGGGCATCAGCCACGGTAATGAACCGTTCGACAAAACTCCAATTGCGTCTGCCTATTCGACCATTGCCCCGCTGCCCCCGATTCGCCGTTGTGACGAGGCTCGCCGTCGCGCGGCTGCCGGTGAACCGTCCTGCCCGATTCGCATCGAGTCTCATGATCCTCGCGAACAGATTATTTGCCCCGTTCGCTGCCCAGCCTGCGTGGCATCTTGGCTGCGTCGTCTGGAGCCCGACCCCGTTGCCATTGCCAATCGCCTGTACGAGCTCCACGGTCAGCCTCAGCGCGAGTCGGAGGCGGAGCAGAAGCAAGAGTCTATTGTTCGCGATGGAGCTCAGTCAGCCCAAAGCGGCAACAACAGGAGCAACAAGCCGGCGAATGAGGTCAAGAAAAAGCCGAAGATGGTTGTTGAGCGCCAGCGGCGTTGCGCCGAGATCGTGGACTACTTGAAGAAGAACATCGTCAAGGAGGCCAGGAAGGGCGTCGACACGTGCGAGCGCAACTGGGATCGCGCGATGATGCTTGCTTTGAAGCAAAAGGAGGAGAAGGATCGTGAAATGGAGGACTTCAGGCAGGACTATGATCCCGACTACATGGAGGCTGCTCGCAGGCTCCTGAGAGGGCACGATAAAGACTGGAAGATGGGGGAAAATGTTTGCGACATCGACTCAACCATGGGTGATGATGACGATACCGACGAGGAGGAAGACAAGGAGGAGCGAGGCAGAAAGTTTGGTGGCTCTGCAACGATCGTTTCATCTTCCTTCAAATTGTCGGGTTCTTCGTCGTTGAAGGACAAGCTGCGTTGGACTGAGCCAGTTGACATGGCCAGGGAATGGCCTTGGTTGGTCAGAAAGGAGTTCGACTTTGCTTGGTACGAGAAGCGTCTGAAGGAGGAGTGTGATAGGCTTGTGAGGGAGGAGTTCTGAGTTGATGGATACCCCTCGAGCGACTTGGGATTTTCTGATGCTTTTGCAGATGTGGCTCTTTGTCACCTGCTGCTGACTTCAACGTCACAAACCCAAGCGATGTGATAGCGGTAGCAATGACTAGGAGAATCGACACTCGTTTCCCCTGACTCATTAAGGATCATAAATTGTTTTGTGATTTCAATATCGATGACAAGCCCTTTCGGCTATGAATCATGAAACAGAGATTTTGGCGCTTGCACAGATATCCAATTCATCAATGAACGTTGATTTATAACATTTAACAGGGAGAACCAACCGTGCAAAACTGTCCCATTGATCATTTTCATAGGAGAAGACTAAGTGAGAAGCCTTCACCTGTTGTTGTGACACCAAAGCTTTTCTCGATTCAAAGCGGGTGGGAGAAATTCCCTAGCAACAAGAAATCTGGGTAAGAATATCTAAAAGAAGTCGACAGCACTGCACTTGGGAATTGAAAAAGAGCAAAGGCAACTTCTATTATTTTGTTAGCAGCTGCATCATAAGCAATCTATGTGGGTATATAGTCATGAGCATCGTCATTAACTGGTCAGCAAGATGTCATGCTTTCTACAGACCAATGTCGAATCCAAGAAAATCCAAGCTGAACTGTCAGATCTCGTCGTCGTGTCTCATGTCTTCGTAGCTCATAAGTCGTAATTTTTGGAAGCAGAATGAAACAAGAGAAACAGAAAACCAAATCAGTTGATCAGATCTTGACAGGCGGAGCGAAGCGACTTCAATGAAGGTATGGGCGAGACCTCGAAGCACCCTTTTTAAAAAGGCCATCATTCACTCCATTCCAAGACCCTCCACCTCCAGCCCTTCAGGACCTTCACATCATCTTCGGTGAGGAGATCGCGCCCATCTTCGACCCTGGCGTTGAGCCGTTTGAGTCGCTTCGAAAGCTTCCGGGCAGCGCGCAGAGTGACCTCGTTGGAAAAGACGTAGAGAACAACAAACACGAAGAAGGTAATGGTTCCCAGGCCTGGACGAGTCGCAGAAGCCAAGATTCTGGAGACAAGGCTCTTGCTCTTGCGGAATGCGTACTCGGTGCTGTTAGACTCCTCCTTCTCGTCGTCTGGGCGACGGAAGAGGGCTTTGACGATGGGGACAATGGATGCGCTAGATGGTGTTAGCACACATCGCAATGTAATTGACATGGCCAGGAAAAAAACACCTACAAAACACCGCCCACGATAAACCTTCTCCACCTCTGCCCTTCACACTCGGCTACAATTGCAGACACGCTCCTCCTAAGCGCATCCAGCTCCCGCAGGACAATGGCCCTCTGCATCCGGTACCTCTCATCAACCTCCTTAACCTGCTGCGGCGCAGCCCAGCTGCCACTGTTCCCATTCACCCCGTGCGGAGGATACCAGTGCACGGAATAGACCAGCTCCCGCTGCCGCTGCAGCGCCTTGAGCTCGCGCAGCGCCGACTTCGCGGTGCTCACTTGCTCGGAGAGTGGGAGAAAAGGAGCATAAGGTGTCGCGAGTGCTGTGGCGGTCGGGGCATGGAAGCTGACTGCCTGGGCGGGCTTTAAGGATGATGAAGGTTGAGGGACGTGGTCCTCGGGGATTGGGATAGGCGGCGCGAGGGCCAGTGGTGCACCGTCGCTATAGGCGTAGCCGGCTGGTGTGCTGGCGGCTGTTGTGGTCAGGTGAATGGGGGCTGGAGGTGGTGCAGTTGTTGTCGTCACCGGAGCAGGCGGGTAGGGATAGGGATATGGATCGTGGTTTGAAACGTGTGGAGGTTGGTAAGAAATGCTGTTGACATAGGACGGGCCTGGAGGAGGTGGTGCAGAGCAGGGGACTGTCGATGGAGGAGGAGGTGCCTGGTGATATCCTGCGGTCGCTGGGATAGATGGCGGATATCCATGAGTTGTTGCTTGCGGCGGAGGAGGATTGGGATAGGAGTTGGGGACACGGTCATTGGGTGCACGAGGAGTTGGCTCCTTGAGAGAAGCCTGTGACTCTTGACGTTCAGTAGACTCTTTCAATGGAGCTCGAGAATCTGTCCACTCCTTTTGCGAAGCTGGTGGCGGAATGCCATGAGGAGATTCGTTCTGTCCCAGAGAGAGGGGGGACCCTGGCCCAGAGCGGGGCTTTAAATCACTGTGTGATTTCTTCGGCATTGTGACGCCTTGGAGATTCACAGTGAATGCTCAATGAGGCCTCTGAAGCTGACGCTGAGCGTTGCAAATAGAGAACGAGGTGAAGGTGACCAGAGATGAGATCGACCAAGACGATTGAGACGATGAGGTCTGAGGTCGATGAGGTGAGATGAGATGAAGTGCAGTGGCTGGATGAGAGAAGGAGTGGACCCGTTCCACTTTTTTGCATGTGGCTAGGAGCCTGGGGCTGGGGAGCCGGGCAGCAGCAGATTGGTGGGTCTCAGAACGCTTGGCTGAATCCATGGATCCACAGCGTTTGTGGATGGAACCGGAGATTCATAGGGTTAAAAGTGGGGCTTGGCTTGATTCGAGCATTTTGATTGGTCAGGTGCATGGGATCATGCCGTTGCTGCAATAGCTTGAACCAAGCCAGACGGCCTTTTGATCCCTTCAGCCTCGATGCTTGTTCAGCTTGCATCTCGCACTGGGATCTGCGCTCTCTCCACAGAGAGCAGTGACGCGACTGGAACGCGTGGCTCAGCCTCTCACCAATAGCAACGGTAACCCATAACCCATAATCCATGACCCATCCATGGTTTGCCTGTTCAAGAACACTGGGAGGATGAACAGCATTACAAAAAAAAGTGGAGGAGGAACATTGACTCGATGAAAAGCTGGTTGGGCATTGATTCAAGGAGCACAACATGAGCCGTTCTGTATCGCGATCTACTTGGTAAGTACTTCGTGTCAATGCCTAACAAGTCACCAGCGGCAAAATAGGTACGTATAACTGTGTAAAACCACCAAACGTTTGTGGAGTTTTGCACATCTAGGCAGAACTGCAAAGGCCTGCAGTGCTTCGGCACAGCAACATGGGTTCCTGAGCCAAGGTGCAGCCACATGTTTCTGAGGCCGCCATCTCAGCCCATCCGCCAGCATCCTGATGCCTAGCTTCCTAGCACACAAGTCGCTGTTGTCCCTGGCTCTTGGCAGCTTCGTATCCAGGTGCCCAGGACTCCAGGGACTGGATGGCTGGTCGGCCCTGTCCCACGATGCCAGTCTTTGAAGTTTAGCCTCTTTGTGGCTCAATATAAGTAGGCCCAAGTCATCTTCAGTTTGCTTCGTCTCTCGTCTGCTCGTGCTCGCTTCTCTTCCTCAAGCCTCTCGCAAATTAACATCTGTAGTGTAAGACATACCTACCTAGACACACTCTCTGTTCACCACAATGGAAGGCCCTCATAAGCGGGAGTTCCACGTCCGGGACCTTCCCACTCGCTCAGTCACACTGTTTCCCAACCGCGCCCAAGTGGTTCGAGAAATCAAGAATGTCACTCTCAAAGTAAGCCTTTCACTTTCGGATCCTCCCATCTTCGGAACCTGCGCTGACTCGTCCAGCCCGGCGCAAATGAGATCACAGTGGTTGGCTTGACCCCGACTGTTGATGAGCACTCCATCAAGGTCGAGGGCACGGGCTCTGCCACCATCACCGACATGACCGTCGAGCTGTTGCCGAACCGGGACATTTTTGAAGAGATTTATCCCGACTCGGACACAGACTCGGAATCGAATGGATCGTCCGACAGTGATGACGACGATGACAAGCCCAACTGCGCCCTGGAAGAGGTGCGCGACAAGCTGGTTGCTCTATGCGACGAGCTGACTCGGGCCCAAGAGGTCATGAACAGCGTCGATCAGAGATTGCGGGCCCTTGATGCGTATATTTCCTCCTTCAACCAGCCCCGCAAGGAAGCTATCATGATCGACACAGAACTGGCCGTCTACAGAAAGGAGCGCGAAAAGCTTTTCGAGGAGCGCCAGCAGGGCATGGTCCAGAGCCGTCAGATCACGAAGGATATTGACAAGCTTCGTCGGGAGGAGAAGCACCTTGAGAGGATTGAGGCCAAGAAGCGGGCAAAGGCAGAGAAGGAGAGGGCAAAGATCCAGAGGGCCAAAGAGAAAGTGCGGGAAAAACAGCAGCGACGCAAGGAGGAGAAGGCCAAGGAAAAGGCCCGTATCCGCAAGGAGCGCGAGAATTTCTGGCCCCGGTGCTGCTATACTGTTCGCATCACCCTTGATGCTACCACCTATTCACCAGTCTCGTCGCGCCGAAATTCTGTTGCCAGCAGCACTGAGGTGGTCAAAGCCATTCTGGAGAAGGAGCCCGTCGATGACGCTTCAGCCGTTACCGTCTGCGACTTGGCTCTCTCCTACGTGACATCCTCGGCCTTCTGGTCTCCGAGCTACGATCTGTCTCTGTCTACGACCAACAACACAGCAGTGCTCTGCTTCGATGCCCATTTGACCAACATGACTTCGGAGACCTGGACCAACACTCGAGTGACTCTTAGCACATCCCAGGCCAAGTTTTCAGGCCTCCAGGACGAAATTCCCCACCTTACTCCTTGGAAGCTCAGGATCGTTGGCAAGGGTGGCCCGTGGGATGGCAATGATATCGCCTACAGCCGTGAGGAACAGCACGAGAAGGAACTCTGGAACGCAGCCCAACAAATGGCGAGCCAGCCCAAAGCCCGCGCGAACCTGTTCGGCGTTAGCAAGCTCCCTGTGTCTGTGGCCGCCAGTCAGGCCGTTGCATCTAACCTCCTTGCTGGCTCTGCACCTCCGCCTCAGGATTACACTAATACCAGCGGGCCGCCGCCCCAGAGCCAGGCGCCAGAGATGCAAATCTTTGGTGCTCTGCAGGCTCAGAACAAGAAGGCGGAGCGCTTCGTCAAATCGTCCGCCAAGTTTCCAGCTCCCCGGGGCACAATGCTGAGCAGCTCTTCGCGGGCCAGACGCGAAAACGATTACCCCCGCGATCTGGTCAACTATGGCACTGCCGAAGTCGTACTTGATATCGAAGCAGAGGCAGACACGATCATCGAGCCTACTCCCGAAGTCACTTTTCAGGAATCTTCCTTCGAGGAGACAGGGCTAACGGCAACCTACGACCTACCCAACCTCAAGACGCTTAAGCCGAGCTCGACAGCCTCCAAGCAGCGCATCTCCCGCCTTTCCTTCACCAACGTCACGTTCACTCGCACCGTTGTGGCCAAGTACAAGCCAGCCGCCTATCTCAAGGCCCGCTTGCGCAACACCAGCAAGCTCACCCTCATCAAGGGTCCTACTGGTCTCACTCTGGACGGCACATTCCTGGGCCGCTCGACACTGCCTCGCTGCAGCGCCGGCGATACGTTCAGTATGATGCTGGGTATCGACCCTGCTATCAAGGTGGCCTATCCCAAGCCCGACGTCACGCGCTCGACCTCGGGCGTCTTTGTTCGCGGCGAGAACACCATGTACCAGCGCACCATCACGCTCATCAACACACGCGCCACGTCCGGCAAGCCGGTCAACCTCACCGTGCTGGACCAGGTGCCCGTGTCGGAGGACGAGAAGATTCGAGTGGAGATTTTGCACCCGAAGGGCATGCAGATTGGGGGTAGGGGCGTGGCTACTGGCGTGGCTGGTCGTGAGGGCAAGGAGGAGCAGGAATGGGGTAAGGCGTACGCGGTCCTGAAGAAGGCGGGCGAAGTGTCGTGGGACGTTACGCTCAACGCTGGCAAGAGCGTTAAGCTTCTGCTGCAGTATGAGGTCTCTTTCCCGTCAGGGGAGAGGGTTGCGCAGTGCTGGTAAGAGGGATGGGAGAGATAAGCGCAAGTCAGTTTCGGGCTCTCATGGAGGGTTATGAATCAATGTATGATCTGGCCAAGATAGTTTTGTATACCGTATAGCTACAGTTCTCTGTCTGCCTTCGAGAGCTCAGTGATTTAAGGACACCGTCAAGGCCGAAGTTGGCATGACGTCATTAGTGTTGTTGCTCATAGGGCACTCCTTAACCGCAAGGTTAATCACCTCCGATGCATCCTCTTCACTTTTGATTTTGTTCTTAAAAGCTCGACTCCCACATGGATCGCGAGATCAGTCCTCCTTTATTGAAGCGCAGAAAACTCAAACACGTCCATGATGCTTCTTCTCTGTCCTCACCACCAGCTCATGACAAAAGCCGAGAGGGTCCCCATGTTGATATGCCAAAGCATCAATCCATACGCCTCTTTTCATGGGATGTTGATGGAGTCGCGCCATTTCTGCCAGACTTATCCCCCAAGATAACCTCCTTCTTCAAGCCCCTATCTGAGATGGGCTCTTTTTCTCAAACTGCCATGGCACAAGGGGAGCAATCATCTCCCCTCCGATCATTCCTCATCCGGCATAACTTCCCTGAAGTCCTTTTTCTTCAGGAGCTCAAGATTCGTTCCGGTGATACAAAATCCCTAGAAGCTCTGCAGTCTTCGCTCAATACAGCGCTACGTTCCGAGCTTGAGTGCAGCAAAGATGCTGGCAGTCTGACAGATGAAAGAATGTATGAGCTTCATGCCGTACTACCAAGAGATAAATACAATGCCAAGGGGTTTCAGGGAAAGTTGTATGGTGTTGGGTCTATACTCAGGAGGGATTTTGCAAGGAAATGGGTGACACGTGTTAGAGGCGTGGACTGGGATCTCGAGGGGAGAGCCAGTCTTGTTGAACTAAGGTCTTCCATCGACACTACAAAAAGATTGACTCCCCACCGTGTATCCAAAGAGAATCCCATCGATAAAACAGACATCCCGTTTGAACAAGGGGGCAACAGCCGATCCAAACCCCTCGTCCTCCTTAACATCTACGCAGTTAACGACACCTCCGCCCCCTACCATTCCCCAGCAAACGGCCGCATCATCGGTACACGCCACGGCCACAAACTCGCTTTCCATTCCCGGCTCCGCGACGAGTGTATTTCTCTTGAATCTCAAGGGTTTCATGTCGTGGTAGCAGGCGATGTTAACGTTGCCCGTGGGTCATGGGACGGATACCCTGAGCTCCGAACGCTCCCCATGCAGCACTGCGTGAACAGGGCTGATTTTAATAGGAAGTTTTTTGGAGGGGAGGATAGCCTGAGAGCGGGGGCTTATTTGGGAGAGAGGAAAGAATATCCGAAAGATGAGGATGAAAAGTGCTTTGATGGGGTAGATGTGTTTCGGGCGATATATGGGGCAGAGAGGAAGTACACATATTATCCGAGGGATAAGGAATGGGGGGCCAGTTGTGATAGGGTTGATATGGTGTTTGTGTCGAGACAGTTGTGGGAGCAGGGAAGAGTTGTGAACACGGGGATTTTGGATACACCGCAGGAGAGGGGGACGAGTGACCATGTGCCGTTATGGGTTGATCTTATGCTCTGACAGGTGTAAAGGAGAGGCAATGACACAATCAATCAGCAAGGACTTTTGATTTCTGGTGATGCAACATGCAAGGTCACTTGAAAACGGAAAGGATGCAAAGTTTGTGCTGAGTCAAGGGTGCCACCATGCAATGGAGTTGGTCTTGACCAGAAGCCATCGACCTCTTCCTTGCGCAAAGTTAGGATAAAAAAAAAGTTGCTCCTATGAAAGGAATCGGAATCTCAACGCCCGCCCATGATCAAGCACCGGGTATCCACCACCATCAACCTCTATCAACTCATCGCAGAAACCCCAAGTTCTGTGTAAATACTCCAAATCACCTTCAACCCCTGAAATCTGTGAACTCTATCTATATCTCCATCTCCCCATCTGTCAAGCATCCCTCATGAACCACAAATCACTCTAGGTGAGGCCCAACAGTCAAGCGGTCGTCTCCTTGCACTTCTCGGGAGTGAAACCCATGTAGTCAGGATCGTTGTTGTTCTGAAGCTTGGACGGATCCTTGTACGAGACCTGAGGAGGCGCGGGGGGCTCTTGCGCCGGCACGCGATTGGGACGGGGCATCGTGCCTTGAGTAGCAGGCTTCTGCTGGGTGGTTCTGGGAGAGTTGTTGGTTGCTGCAGTATTGGTTTGCTGCTTGTAAGAAGCCTGAGCCTTCTGAGCAGCCGCGGTAAGCTTGGCCGCGGGGGCAGGATTAGCATGAGCCATCATGGGCTCTGCATTGGGCTTCTTCTGATCGACCGTCGCCGCCTTGTTGGTGACAGCATTGTTAGCTGGCTTGTTGTGGGATGTCGTAGAAGCCGCGGCAGGCTTGCTCAGGAGGGCGGGATTGGCACGAGCTGGCATGGGTGCAACAGCGAGCTTCTTTTGGTTGGCAGTATTGGTTGGCTGATTGTTAGAGACTTGAGGAGCTACTGTGGTTTTGTGCACAAGAACAGCGTTGGGACGAGCCATTGCGCCTTGAGCCTCAAGCTTCGGCTGAGTGGGCATAGAAGCAGTGTTGGCTGTGGCAGTGTTGGCTGGCTGCTTGTAAGAGGCCTGGGGAGTCATGGTGTACTTCGAAAGAGAGGAAGGATTGGAATGAGCAGCCGCGATTTGAGTAACTGGCTTGTTCTGACCGCACTTGAGAGCATCGCCGGTTGTGGCAGGGTTAAGTTTCTGCTTCGATGATATCTGAGAAGCCACAGTCGACTTGGGCACAGCGGTAAGGTGGGAACAACCCATCACTCCTTGAACAGCAGGCTTCTCCTGGGCCTTCTTGGGCGCATCAGCGGGTGTGGAAGTGTTCCTTGGCTTGGCAATCTGGACATTGCTGGCAGCTGTCTTCCGCTCAGCAACAGCAGCGGTAACGTTGGCGACAGTCTTCGTGTCCTCGGTGCTGTCGAGCTTCTTGTTGCCCTCGTTGCTTTGGTCCTTTTTCTTATCGGTGTCATGATCGGCCGAACTGGCCTCGGCATTCGAAACGCCAGTGGAACTCAGAGAAGACTTTGCTTCGTGGTAGTATTCCTTTTGCCAGTCCTCGTACCACTTCTTGAGGGCGGGATTGTTCTTCAGCACATGCTGAACGTTGCGAGAGATGTAGGCCAGCGTCTCAATGGTTTCTCTATCGGGAAGCTGGATGAGGCCTGAGAGATCCTTAGACTAAGATTGCGCAGATTGCGCTGGCTCCTGCTGTGTCTGAGGTACTTGGGCCTTACTGCTATTATCGCCACCAGTCTCAGTGCTGTCATCGGAAGCAGTTTCAGTTTCTGCCTCGGAAGAAACGGCTTCAGCATAGCCGGAATTATTGGTGCTTTCTTGCTCGGACTCAACAATGGAGTCCTCCTCATCAGCATTGTTATGGGAATTCTCATGGGAGTCCACATTGAAAATTTCAGCAGAGTTCGTTTCAGCTTCCTCGGAGGGAGTGCTGGAAGCCTCCTCAGAAGAATTGTCGCCCTCTGAATCGGCGCCTTGAGCACAGCAAGTTTCCTTGAGATTATTGTCATCGTTTTCAATATTGGTCTCGTTGCCTCCAACATGCGAGGTTTCGCTGGCATGTTCCTTGTCATCAGTGGCCTCTTTCACATCCCCCAGAGTGCCATAGCTCTTGTTGCCTTCGTGGTTGCAATCATGAACACTGTCGATATCGGACTCTTTGTCCCAGCCGGCTTCCAGCCAGTACTTATCGGCCAGGAACATGCCAATGTGGTCATTCTTCACGTTTCCACGGACAGTCTGACCATTGAAAAAGGAAGTCACGGAAATGTCTTGAGCCTTGCCTTGACTTTGAGCCTTCGAGCTTTTTATGGCTTGCTTTGCGGCAACCTCGTCACCCTTCTTGAGAATCCACTTAGTTGACAGAGCCTTGAAACAGCAACCATCCTCGCAGTTCTTGAAGACCAAGCCCTCAATCAAGGGCTTCTGCTCAGCCCTTTTGATGAGCGCTTCACGGCTGTCTGCAATTTCCCACAGCGTGTGATAACCAACGACGGGGACATGCCTGAGACGGTGTTCACGGCAGAAGCTCTCGACGTGAAGAGGATCCCAACGCTGACCGGTCTCGATGTCGATGATGGAGAAGACAAAGAAATCATGCACCCCAGGGTTGAAGTTGTAAGGGTTGCGCTGAACGAGGGATCCGACCAGCTCGCCCTGGATGGCGATACTCATGCCAAGCTTAGCGAGAAGACGACGCAGACGGTCCTCGATGGCAATGCGCCAGCAGAGAGCCTGAGCGAGTACAGGACGGGCTTCCTCTGGATAGAGAGGGATCAGATGCGGCAGGATGTCTACATTGCGAGAGCAAAGTCCCATGCGGCCCTTCCGACGAAGTGTGAAACCGAGGAAGGTATCTTCATGCTGCAGAGAATCGGCCGGAGGAAGCTTCGGGAGGTTGTTGTAGTGCTTGGATGTGGAAGCGACAAAGTAGACCGTCATACTAGCGTCGCCGAGCTTGACGGTCTCTTGGAAGATCATCTCGCCGTACTTATCTTTGGCGAAAGGTTGCGGCAGTTCTGCACCCGCTCCATGTCTGTCTTCTTGACGAAGGCAGGAGGTTTGGTGTGCTCAGTCTTGAAGTCCGACCTGGAAACTGTGGGGTCGATATTCATTTCCAAAGAGACTTGCGGGGGCCTGTTGTCCTTTGCCTCGGTTTTAAGAGCGGTGTTGGCCGTGGACGGAGTGCTCGCCTTTTGAGTATGGAAGCTCGAAACGGGCTCAGCCTCCCACTTTTGAGCGTCGAAGAGGTTGGAGAAATCAACATCGCGCAAAACTCGGCAAACTGGCTGTCCGTGTACGTAGGAAGACGGCAGCGATACTTCCGAACCTTATCCTGTATTTGCAGGAAGTCGTCCAGCCGGTAGATGCAGCCTTGAGTGACTAAGGTGGTGTTGTTGTTGATGCGATGAGCCTGGGTAGCAACTCTGTAACCTTGGCGGCCACGAAACTCGATCTGCGGGCCGGCCGGGAGAAAAATTTCTCGAAAGAAGTGTTGGCCGGGAGCCAAGTGTCGACTTCCATGAAGATGCCCAGAGTGCCCTCAAAGAACTTGCCAGTCTTGGGAACAAGGACTCGCCAGCCGTCCACAGTAGCGATGGTGATGTCGTCATTGGGAGATGCGATGGCCGTCAGACGGCGAACCGTGACGAGCTTACGCCTGTACTGCCCGACTTGCTGCGAGCTGGGAAGCCAAGCATTTTAATTTTTCTTGGCCTGCAGAAAGAAGTCGAAGTGGGGAGCAGCCTGCTCTTGGACTGACTTAACCGTCTTGTCGATTATCAGACTTGACGGATAATGCTGACGATCAAAGGTGAGAGAAGAGAGAAGATGCCTTCCAGAGGAAAGCAAAAAATGAGGAGATGGGTACGAAGTTGAGTGTATGATGGATCTGAGTGTAAAGTTGAGGAGTGTTGACTGGAATTATAGTGTGGTGCAGTAACAGTAGCTGTTTACTTCGCAGAGGTTAAAGATCTGGAAGCTAAAAGCGAAGAAATTGGGAGGGAAATGGGGGAAGAGGGGTAATGGGGGAAAACTCGAGGGGATTCACTATTGTCCCTGGGCTGGCAAGTTTCGCAGGGAAGATTTAAGCGGGGCTGAGAAAGAAGAGGAATAGGAAGAGATTGGGTTGAGGTCTACCTGCGCGAAGTATTTTGCGATGTCAATAGAAAAATGTGCATAGATCGCGACCAATGGGAAAAGGCTGTGCCGTCGGGGCAAAAAGAAGCAGAGTCTGAGGGGTCCTGCGAAGCAAAAGTAGGAATGGTCCTCGACAGCACAGCGAGGAAGAAGGGGGGCTTCGGGCTGTTTCGTCAACAACTGGCTGTTCATATTTGAAAACATTAGGACAACAAATCAACAGCACCGTAAGACCGTTGTCTCCAAGTCAGCACACAGCAGTTTTGCGACTCAAACCGCCTCATGCTTTTTCATTTCTCAATTTCATGTTTGTGATCTAAGAAACATAGAAGAGAAAAAAGGGAACCAAGTGCGAAGTAATCAATGGCCCGAGAATTGAACTCACGGGACATCTTGTTTCCTTGTAAAGCAAGTCTCTAATACAGCGCCGCATCTTGTATCGAAGACAATTCGCACAGAATTTGAGTTTAGGCGGTTCAGCTCTCAATGGCACTTACATCACCTACCGTTGCCCCTTGCTCACAAATGCCCGGACAGCCCCAACAAAGCGGGTTGACGGGTAACGTTCATTCGATGGTGGGTCTTTCGCGGGTGATTACCTAATCAGGGATATGCACAATCCCTGTTTAGCGCCAACCAATCATTGATCGCGGGTCCACCTGAGGTTGGTCGCGTTTTGATGGCGACGCACTTTGCATCGAGGAAGTCGCAGGCATGCTCTTTGCTCTGTGCACGCCCGGGCCTCGACAACCTCGACAGCGTTGCCGTCTCCCAATCTCCACGTCAGAAACTGACAATCGCGTGCAGCGCCTAAGTTTAAGAAGGTAGCTGCGCGATCCATCCTCCATCTTTGACCCATCGATAGCCTCGACGCCGTGCAAAACTCCCCGTCCCTGCTGCAGCCTGGCATCGCGCCGTGTCGAGCCCCGCGATCTCTTCGCTCGACTGTGGTCGACCGTCGCATCGTATCGTCGTTACCTTGATGCCCTTCGCACTGCCGACATGAAATAAACAGTCGCCAATTGCACCAGTCTTATCTCGGATTCCACCATGGCAGTCCGGTCAGACTCGCAACAGGCCGTGTTCTCGTCGTACGCGCCTCGCCTGCGCACATACAACAACGCCCTTCTCCAGCCCATCCTCCCCAGCTCCGGCCAGGGTCCGCTGTCGCGCACCACCAAGCGCGGTACTGCCATCATAAACTATGCCGAGGACGGCTATGATGATCTCGATGACGATGAGGATGATGGTCGCCGGCGCCCAACCGGCCTGCGCAGCTTGCGCCGCGACGACAGCACCTCCAAGGTCGATCCCAGCGAGAAGGTCGGGAAGGATACGTCGGTGCCTGTCGAGATGCAGGGCTATTGGCGCGACTGGATGGGTAAGAACAAGCCCAATCGGTCAGATGCCCATAACTATGTGCAGGCTTGTCTTCCGCTCACCCTCATCCCCATCCGCATCGACCTCGATATCCCGTCCTTCACCCCACAACCTCCCCTGCCGCCCGTTCCCGGCGTTCCCGTCGATAACACTCATCCTCTTTACAAACCCCAGGAGCCGACAGTGCCATATCGTTTGCGTGATACCTTCTTGTGGAATCTTCATGAAAGCTTAATCACGACAGACTACTTCGCCACGCAGCTGGTCCAGGACCTCGACCTGCCCAACAAACAGCAGACAATCGCTGAGATCAGCAAACAGATTCGCACTCAGCTTGAGGAATATGCCGGCGTTGCTCTTCACCCTCTATTTCATGCGCGCACAAACCGTGCCAACGCCACCGCAGATAATGCGACCAAGGGGACGACTCCTGCACCGAACCAGGCTCAGGGAGCCAGCCGAGCCGACACCCCTAACGCTCCCATAACACCTTTCAAGCCTGGGGCTGCCGGCTCCTCCGTGGTGCAAACGGCCCAAGGCGAGATCTCGGCCCGAGCAACCCCCATTCCCCCAGAGGCGGGCGACGACAGCCCAGACGACACATACCGCTGCATCATCAACCTTAACATCACCCTCTCATCACAGGTCTACACTGACAAATTTGAGTGGTCGCTCCTGCATCCTCCTGGCACTGCTGAAATCTTTGCCAAGCAAACATGCGCTGATCTGGGCCTCTACGGCGAATGGGTGCCTGCTATGACGCATGCCATCTACGAGGCCGTGCTCAAGCTCAAGAAAGAGGCCTGCGAAGCTGGAGGGCTTGTCGCTGGATGGACCGCTTTCGGCAGTGGCAGCCTCGCCGGAGGTGCCGGCACCGAGTTCCCTAACGATGCGGCCCCCACTGCGGGAGGCGAAGGCGCCGGCTGGCGCTATGATCCCGAGCACCTGGCTGAAGAATGGGAGCCCAAGCTGGAGACCCTCAGCAAGGAAGAGATTGAAAAGCGTGAGGGTGACCGCGAGCGTCAAATCCGTCGTTTGCGCCGTGAGACGGCCCGTTTTAGCAGTAACACGGGCATGGCTGGCGGCATTCCTATCGGCTTTGCCTTTGGCAGCTTGATTGAGCAGGAGCAGGAGGAGCGCCTGGCCAAGCTGCGGCGTCGCAGGCGCTTCCGGAGCCCGTCGCCTAGTCGAGACTCAGTTGCCCCGGGGAGGGGTACGCCTGCTGCTGGAGGTGCAGGTGGTGGTGGTGGAGCAGAAGGGTATGGAGGTGGCGGTGGCACGCTTACGGAAGCAGAGAGGACGACTTGGCGGTGCTCTCATTGTAGGGTGTGGGGCACGAGTGTGTGGGCGGTTAGGGACGGGCCGTTCGGGCCGAGGGTAGGGTCTTCCTTGCAGACAGCTTACATGTAATGCTGCATCCGTCTTGTCTTCACACGCTAACGAATCCTTATCCCCACAGTCTCTTTGCAACAACTGCGGCTTCATGTACGAGCGCGACCGCAAACTTCCCCGCTGGACCAAGATGCTGCATGCCAACGATCCCCGGCCGTTCTAGTCAGGCGGCAAGGGAGGTCAAGGTTCGGCCGGCTCCAACAGTTATTCGCCGGCGAAAGGAGGAAACTCGAGCAGGCGTGGCTCGCTCGTCAACAGATCCGACTACAGTGGCGGTCTCGACTCGGGCTCCGGCTCGCAAATCACACCCCGTCGTTCACGCCGTTTGGCCATGCAGGCTTCTCCTGCGCATAAGTCGCCTACTGCGAGGCGGCTGTTTTCTGAGTTGCTTTGACTGGTAGCTGACAGCCCTCGAGAGCGCATCGATAACAGCCTTTCTTTGAGCTCAACTGGCTGTATTTTACAGTACCCTGGCCTGAGGGACATAAAAATCTTATTGCTGTCTTTCTTTTCTTTTTCTTTTTTTTTTCACCTGAAAGAAGCAATGAGACAGGGAGAGCTAGACACCTACCTACCAATGGGGGGGTGCAAACAAAATATATGAGTGAGCCCTTTCGGTCAGAGAAGAGTGGAAATAATGGATATACGTACGTCTTAAGGGTGGGGTGAGCGAACGGGATGGTTGACGGTTCTTTTGGCGTTTGTAGGAGAAAGAAATGGATGAACGGACTGATCTCAGCCCAAGATGTTTACTACCTAGCTCGGTGTATGTGTTTTATTATCCAGGTCGTGGTCTTTTGTCCTGACCCTTGAGCTGTAGTAGTAGTGGTAGTAGTAGTAGCGTCAAGATGTTGTCTGGAACATGTTCAAGTGCAGGTCTATGATAGACACCAGGCTAGGTGACATATACTTTGAACATGTGTCAGCTAAACAAATGGATTGAAACTGCATGCACGGAACACCGTTTGTGGAACGTTTACATGGAAGAGTTTGACGAAGGAGGCTTTGGATAACGGCGCTGCTTATTCGAGACGTTTCCTCGTGGCAACTCAACAACTGCTTGAATCTTTATTCTGAACATGATGGATCCTCCTCTACTGGAATGAGATTATTTTAAATTTCATGCCGAGTTGCAGATTCCCACATGACATTGATGTCCAGACAACTCTTCACTTGCTCATGCACTTCCTTCTGTGTATCTCAGCTTCTTAAACGAAACTAGTGTTTTCTTAATCGTAATCAAATGGTTTCTGTCATAAGCTTTTTTTTTTTTTGGTTATTTCCGACTTCGTGGTTATGGCTGTCGAAGCCAACATCTCCGTGTTCAACTAGATTCTATATCTGTGCCATAGATCCGGGTGCAATGATCCAGAAAGCTTTTCCATTGTGTCGTTGAAACTGTTCGGAAAGCTGTTGAATCTTAACTATTGAGCTTATGCACAACATTATGGTAAATACAATATAGCTGATAAGTTTTGGTGCTCCTGAGTTAAAAGTTTTGTTCTACTGATGACGAGTTATTCTCTTTGTGATTGGATGTTAGGATCAACAAGGGCGTCACGCGGGATAAGCGGAGCCGGGCACAAAGGACCAATAAAAACGCGGCTCACGCGGCCCCGAGAGGTCGTCAGGCCAAGAATCATTGACGAAGGACTAAAATACCCTTAAGGAATAAAGCAATACAGTTGCGCAAAACCAACTGGTGACCACAGTGATCCTGAATCTATGTGAGAACTCCTGTTTCTCAGATCCGTAAGTCTTGAACCGAACCCGATCCCATCTCAGGAGGGCTAGGTGGATCGTCACAATAACGGCAATTTTATGTTTTAGTATTGCTGAATCTCCAATGCTCATCTTCCTATGGCAATTATGTTGGATGGTTTGGATTTCTTGCCAGTTAACTTCAGTGCTATTCCTCTCTTCTTGTACAGTTTAGTTCAATTCTTCAATCCGTCAGAGTTGGCTGAGTAAGTGGAACCTCTGCCGACTTACTCGTTCTCATGCTCAACATTTTCACATGCTTCCTCCACCTCGCCTGTCGCTCACTCTATCAACTCCACACTTCTAACCCTCTTCTGAGTGTCCCCAGCCACGGTGGCGCCGTCTGACTGCGCCTCTCAACCTCATTGGCACCACGATCAGGCACTTCTGCCTTGAGTCTACCGCCGTGGCACCCTCTCGGCGCTGTCAGCCCCGTCACGGCATTCTCCCAAAGAAGTTAGGACAGCCAGGCTGACGGCAGCTTGCGCAGGATATGCGGCTAAGGGTATGTAGCAGTGTAGCAGTGCATGAGTTGACAGCACTGGCTGAACTAATACTAAGGCGAACTGGGAGTGTATAGGTGACTCTCGGAATGGCAACAGCCGGAATGGTGTAGGTTGGCCTGGGCTGGTAGGTACCTGACCCGGATGCCGGAACGACAAGCCCGGAAAACTCGGGGGCAGTTGGTCCAGAGTTACCCAGATTCCACCATGTACGAGATGGTAGCACAACGGCGTAGCCTTGGCCCGTGGCTGTCGAGGTATCTTCTGGGTTGGGGTTGTTGAAAGCAGGCCCACCATATGGATTTAGATGGCAAGGAGACTGGGAAAGACAGGCCGGGAAGAGCCGAGATGAAACAAAACTGTGTGCATTGAATAGGTTTCTAATCAATAAGAGCAACGGTAGGGCTCTAGATAGGGACAGACTGTAGATCGAGGTTCTTGCGAAGAGTGACCGAACCGGATCTGGGCTCCGGATGGTTAGCACCAAGAGGATCACTCGGATCTTGATCGGCCGAGTTAGTCTTGAACAAGGTTCCCATACCTGGGCCATATGAGATTCGAGAGAGGGTTGGCTGATGTCACATGAGATGTTGTGGACGTTATCGATCTTTGTTGGGAAGTTTTGACAGCCAGAATAGGCTCCTAGGAGGGTCAGCTAGCTAACCTACATAGCCGCACCATTTGCCAAGGTTACAAGAATAGCAGGGCTGTTCCCACCCTCCCGCTGCTGTTTGCGTTTAGCACGCCCGTTTCTGTTCAATGCCGTGCCTGCTCGCATATTGGAAGTATTTTTTCCGAGTGTCTGAATATAGGGACCACCCCTTTTCCCAAGTAAACTGGACACCCACACCAACAAACGTGGGAGCGAGCGTGTCACGCGCTCGTTTGAATCTGTTTCGTCGATCCTTTTCATCTCAACATTCCAAACATTCCTGAATGAAACGGTTCTTTAACGGAGGGAATGGCGGTGACTGACCACCAGAGCATCACCCCGAGCCCAGCCATCAGCATCAGGTCAGCCTCGAGTGAGTTGTCACCAGAGTCGCACCGCCAGCATCGACAATCCATGTCACAGTTGGATGGGTAGTCGGCTGGCCGTCCCGTTGCGCCAGCCAGGCCGGTGCTTACTATGTCAATCATATGGATGGAGTACGGAGGAAGCGGGTATGGCTGCGAGCGGTATAGCGTTCTGCCGTATGCTTCTGTGCTGTTCACCGATGTGCGGACTATGGACAGGTTGGAATCTGGAGCCGGCGGGGTCTCCACTGTCGCTACGGGCTCGCGACCCGAATCTCAGATCCAGCTGTTCCCAGTTGATACTAGCGCCTTTCGGGCGTCGAAGGCTCTAGCCGCGCGAACGAGGTGGGGAGCCTTGGGCAAACAAGTGGACGTGGCGAGGTCGAGAGGATACACTGGATCACTGGGTAGCATCATTAGATGGCAGTCTTACTATATGTAACTTGTACCTCAGGTATCTGCCGAACGATGCACCTCGTGTTGATGCTGAAATTTTCTTGCGCAGCTGGCCCGTGTTCCTCGCAGTCAGTGCAAAAGCTGATGTTGACAAGACCTGACAGGAATCATGCGCAAATTGCTCAGCGTTGAGAGGCACTATGTCCCTTCATGCAAACCTGAGGCTCCGTCACACGAGGGGATTTGGAAAACAAAATGATCACAGGGGACGACATCGAGATCGCATAGGCAGACGCTTGTTTCAGTTTACAGACCAACCCCACCAGGGCGATCCGTGGATAATTGGCGGCCAGGGCCGAAACAAAACAGACGGCTGTCGGAGGGCATCGAAGCTGAAAATTGTTGTGGAGAAACACAGACAAGCAATTCGACCTGAGTTATCAGTTACCGCCTGACCGCAGATTCTGTCGAGAGCCGGCAAGAGCAGAGGCCGGGAGTTGTTGCCAGCGTTGCAAGTTGCAATGCCGTAATGCTGTGGGCGGCGAGTTCCTTCCAGTCGTCTCTCGGTCTTGGCATCGCGAAGAAGGAAGCTGCGGCGAAGCTTTGAAGAATAGATGGGCCCTTGCCAAGGACGGTTAGACCTATCTTGGTGGAGCGAATGTGGAGTGTGTACGGTGGGTCTTCGTCCCATGTTGTGGAGAACTTCTGCTCTTTACTGCTGCTGATTGCTGCATGAAGCCGACCAGATATTGAGGTGGGGCGGACTGGAGGTCCTGCGTCCCGTCTCGATGTTCGACTCGCTCTCTCTAGGCATCGAGGCTCAGTCCGCTTCCCGTTTCTGGCGACGAGCGTGCCATCACACACGGCACAAACCGTCAGCGAGATAAACAGGGAAACACACGGGCATCCCAAGCATGACAAGCATTACGCCCTCAATATAGGCAAATTGCAATCTTCGCTGCGTGCCTGGTTTTCGCAGTGCCCAAGACGACCCGAGGACGTGGACCAAATTGATGCCAAAAATTGATGCGCTTGAGCCGCAAGAGCAGGATCCATCGCTTCAACTTCACTCGCGGACATGAAATGTGCAATACACATTCACAGCATGCAAGGAGTTGTGATCATGTGCAAGACTGAGTTCGGTGAGTTCTGATGATGAGGCTGCTGGACGCCAAGCAAGATTGCCAGGCACAGAGCCCCAGGCCCCAGGCACCCAGCGCTAACCCGATTTCCGGAGTCTCGGGCCACCAGGCACGAAATGCGGGGTGGGGGCAGGCCTGTGAGGCGCCAGGCCCAAAACCGTTTTTTTCTGTGGGGAAGCAACCCTGGAACACGTTGAACGGCGCGTGCGCGGCTCAGGGCCCCAGGAGTCCAGGGTTGTCCGTCCCCCCAGACCCCCTACAAAATACCATCGCCATCCAATGGCTGAGGGCTGCCTGTCCTTACCGTCTGCCGAACTGGTGATCGGTGATCTGGGGATGCGATGCGGATGCGTTGCGGGCGCTGCAGCTGATGGATCGGACTAGAGCTCGTCACGGGCTCGCGCCGACGAGGCGATGAGGACGAAGGGCCGACATAATCCGTACTTTACGCTACATGACGACTCTCGAAAATTGTAAAGGGCCGGCATTTCGGAGCGAGTGCTGCGAGGGCGCATTCGCGGCGTACCTGGAATTCCTGGAATGGTAAGCAATGGCCAGCAATGGGCCAGGTATGGACCAGCTTGAATCCTGGTTGCGGCGTCACCAGGCCCAGCATGGTGCCCAGAATGGCCCACCGTGGCCCATCGTCCTAAGAAACAAGCTGCGTCCCGCGATCCAAAAACGTCGTCTTCGGCGCACGTCCTCCGTGGTCCCCCCGGCTGGACACCCTGGCTGGCCCTCCAATGAGCGGCATTTGCCCCTGTCGAGCGTGTCGGCAACCTTAATCGACTCCATCTCTCGGCTCCACGCCGTCCATCCTGTCCTCGACCTCGTCATCTGTGCTCCCCTTGCCCTCCCTTGCCCTTCCTTGCCTCCGCCACGACGTGCCACAATGTGACCCTGCTGCCCGGAGCGCCCAGCGCCATGCACCGTTTGGGCTTGTCGCCGTGTCGCCAGTCTCCATCGAGCGATTCGACCGTGTGCCTCTCTCCACCAGCGTTCCCCGCGCTCTCCATAGTCCATGCTACTTCGAGCCGTTGCCTCACAAGCTGCCAGCGGCATGGCTCTGTCGGTCTCGCCTCTCCTTTTCCCGTGAAGCGCTGCCATACAATTCTCCGTCTGCCCCAGTCCTTGAGGCGCCGCTATTCCCAATCGGCCATGGCACTGGCCAGCCCGATCCATGTTCGATCGAGCTTCGACGGGCCGTGAGCCGTCTGCACGGAGGAGCTTGCGAGCCTGCGAACCTGGCGGACCTGGAGAAGCCTGGCCCATCTCCCTGGATGGAGATACTGGGTGCGCTAGCACCACGGCGTGCCACGGCCAAGCTCCGGCCGACCCGGAGGCGGGAAGAGGGTTGCGTTGCTGTCTTCGGCGGCTGTCAGGGCAAAGGGTAATCGTCAATGTGGGAAAAGGGGCTCATCTCCATGAGATTCATGACTCGGACATCGTCTATATAAGTCGAGTCCCCCATCCTCCAACAGCCGATTCTGCTCCTCATCCCATCACCACCCTCGTCCACAACCACGCAGTTGTGTACATCAAAACAAGTTCGCTCCTTTTACATCTTCACCACAACAACAGCACATCCTCTCCTTTCGGCTTTCAAGATGATGTATAAGAAGTTCGCCGCTCTCGCCGCCCTCGTGGCTGGCGCCTCCGCCCAGCAGGCTTGCTCCCTCACCGCTGAGAACCACCCTAGCCTCACCTGGAAGCGCTGCACCTCTGGCGGCAGCTGCTCGACCGTGAACGGCGCCGTCACCATCGATGCCAACTGGCGCTGGACTCACACCGTCTCCGGCTCGACCAACTGCTACACCGGCAACCAGTGGGATACCTCCCTCTGCACTGATGGCAAGAGCTGCGCCCAGACCTGCTGCGTCGATGGCGCTGACTACTCTTCGACCTATGGTATCACCACCAGCGGTGACTCCCTGAACCTCAAGTTCGTCACCAAGCACCAGTACGGCACCAACGTCGGCTCCCGTGTCTATCTGATGGAGAACGACACCAAGTACCAGATGTTCGAGCTCCTCGGCAACGAGTTCACCTTCGATGTCGATGTCTCCAACCTGGGCTGCGGTCTCAACGGCGCCCTCTACTTCGTTTCCATGGATGCTGATGGTGGCATGAGCAAATACTCTGGCAACAAGGCTGGCGCCAAGTACGGTACCGGCTACTGCGATGCTCAGTGCCCGCGCGACCTCAAGTTCATCAACGGCGAGGCCAACGTTGGGAACTGGACCCCCTCGACCAACGATGCCAACGCCGGCTTCGGCCGCTATGGCAGCTGCTGCTCTGAGATGGATGTCTGGGAGGCCAACAACATGGCTACTGCCTTCACTCCTCACCCTTGCACCACCGTTGGCCAGAGCCGCTGCGAGGCCGACACCTGCGGTGGCACCTACAGCTCTGACCGCTATGCTGGTGTTTGCGACCCTGATGGCTGCGACTTCAACGCCTACCGCCAAGGCGACAAGACCTTCTACGGCAAGGGCATGACTGTCGACACCAACAAGAAGATGACCGTCGTCACCCAGTTCCACAAGAACTCGGCTGGCGTCCTCAGCGAGATCAAGCGCTTCTACGTCCAGGACGGCAAGATCATTGCCAACGCTGAGTCCAAGATCCCCGGCAACCCCGGAAACTCCATTACCCAGGAGTATTGCGATGCCCAGAAGGTCGCCTTCAGTAACACCGATGACTTCAACCGCAAGGGCGGTATGGCTCAGATGAGCAAGGCCCTCGCAGGCCCCATGGTCCTGGTCATGTCCGTCTGGGATGACCACTACGCCAACATGCTCTGGCTCGACTCGACCTACCCCATCGACCAGGCCGGCGCCCCTGGCGCCGAGCGCGGTGCTTGCCCGACCACCTCCGGTGTCCCTGCCGAGGTCGAGGCCCAGGTCCCCAACAGCAACGTCATCTTCTCCAACATCCGTTTCGGCCCCATCGGCTCGACCGTCCCTGGCCTTGACGGCAGCAACCCCGGCAACCCGACCACCACCGTCGTTCCTCCCGCTTCTACCTCCACCTCCCGTCCGACCAGCAGCACTAGCTCTCCCGTTTCGACCCCGACTGGCCAGCCCGGCGGCTGCACCACCCAGAAGTGGGGCCAGTGCGGCGGTATCGGCTACACCGGCTGCACTAACTGCGTTGCTGGCACCACCTGCACTCAGCTCAACCCCTGGTACAGCCAGGTATGTTTCTCTTCCCCCTTCTAGACTCGCTTGGATTTGACAGTTGCTAACATCTGCTCAACAGTGCCTGTAAACAACTCGCTTCGTCCGCACGACGGAGGAGGGCCATGAGAAAGAATGGGCAACATAGATTCTTTGCGCGGTTGTGGACTACTTGGGTATTTTCTGGATGTACATAGTTTTATCACGTCATGAGGCTGTCATGTGGGGATGTGTATCTTTTTCGCTTCTTCGTACATAAATTTACGCATTGAGCTTTTCACCCCCCAAAAACAGTTCCCTGATTTGCTGGAGTAACTTGATGGTAAAGCTTGGTCATAAGCTCTTCAATGGAAAAAAACGATACAGTCATGCCTTGACACATCCTCCCAAAGTCTTCGTCCATGACATCACGGTCGATCCTTAAGCACAAGTTCAATAACCCCATGTGGCGTTGCCTTGTCCTGAAACACAGATGAGATCTTCAGCCCAGCCGCATCGGCCACTTCCTTGAACTGAGCCAACGAGCGTTCCTTCCCGCCGATTGAGAGCATCGCATAGTCCTTGAAGGCTGCATAGAGAGGAATAGGGGGCTTGTTTCCGGTAGTTGGGCTGCCGGAACTCGGATCTGTTGGCGCAAGGGGGTCAGGGTTGATCTGCTCGGCGATGAGGACGCGTCCATCGGGGTTTGTTAGTGCACGAGCGACATTGCGCAGGATGGTGACTGCCACAGGGTCGGAGTAATCGCGGAGGATGTGGCGGAGGTAGTAGACCAGTGCACCTGGAATCGATGTCAGTTTATAGGCAAATAAATGTATTTGACTTCAGAGAAAGACAATGAGAGCTTACCCTCAACAGGAGCCTCCTTTATAAAGTCCATAGCCACCCACTTAACCCTTATCAACTCCTCATCCCCTTCCTTTTCAACCCTCTCCTTCGCAGCCTTAACTACCATCTCCAAATCCTGCACGACACACTCCTCAGCCCTCAATCCTCGCTCCCCATACGCTCTCAAGAACTCCTTAACAGTATGTCCATCACCTCCTCCAACATCAACCCAAACAACCCCGCTTTCTTTTTCTCCTGTTGCCCGGTCCCTGACCGGCCCCAATACCCTCTCCATATCATATACCCCC
>JAAFKN010000011.1:0-39255 GCA_011800035.1 Thermochaetoides dissita | reverse complement strand
TTAGATCATCCTTTCTTGGACCCTGACCGCTTCTTTTTTTTTTCCTTTTCGAGGTTTACCGTATTGCATTTCCGAACCGAGATGGCTCGTTCGTTCGTGCGCCTCTGGTTTCTTAAGCAGACGCAACAGACGCAGCAGACGCCTCTCACGGCGTCTGTCAGCAATGATCGACCGTGCTCTCTGCTGCGAATGGATAGGAAAAGCAACCGCTATAGGATGTGGCGGCAGCAGGCAGCTCTGAATACGGATTATAGAGGACAGAGCCCCCAATCACACTGGCTCGTCACCATCTGCTTGCATCCCCCGCAGCATCTCAATGCCAGGCTTTCCTTTCTTCAGGGTCATTTTGTGAACACACAATACGCAACAACAATATACACAATGGCAATACGGTAGGTGAGGCAATGCAAGCCTTGGGGAGACATGGGCACGGCCCTAGGTATCTAGACAGATTCCCCCGTTGCAATGCCCCATTCGAGGAATCAAGTCCATCCATGCGCCTCCTCTCCTTCACGAGACAGGCCTGACACCAGGGTGCTGCTACCTTGCGTGCGAAAAAGTGATGGGGCCTCACTCTCTTGTATGTTTCGCTCTCATTCCGCCCTTTGAAGCCGCGAGGCAGCATTCAACGGCGGGGTTTATCGTCCGCCCCAGTTTTCGTCATTGGAATGGAGCCATTCCGGCCCCTCACATCCTCTCGTGAGGTTCCATGTGCAGAGAGCAATCCGGATTCGCAGCCAGTCGTCTGTCCACGGGATTGCGACCATCAAAAACGCCTCTCGGGGCGCAAGTAGGGCAGTTGGCCTGTGGTGTCCAAGTGCTCATGTCGCTCGGGCGAATGCGGCGACCTAGCCCCAGACATCTCATGGATCCGTTGCGACGGTTCGCTGGCCATGGCATGATCGCGCTTGTGTGGTGGCAGGCTGGCAGCCAGTCCATGGGTTGGTAGCTAGCCAATGTACGTAGGTAGGCAGTGTAATGTGTGTGATGTCCATTCTGCTTGCCTCGCCTCGCTTTGCTTGCTTCTCGATTCTTCTCCCACACACGGCCAGAAAGGATTGAACCGAGCTGTTGTGCCCAGACAGCCCCTCTCGATACCGACGCTCTGGTAGCTGGTAACGCGGCGTGAACTGTTGGCTGCTCTTCCGTAGCCACCAGGACCCGGCGCTGTGGTCAGCCTCCCTCTGAACCCAAGTCCCCCGCATGAGGAGGTGGCTGGCCGCTGGCGATCGGCGAGGTCTGCCTGGTCAACCCGCGTGCTTGGCCTTCTGCTTTTTTTTGCCCCTTCCAGTTTCCATTTTGCCTGCCGCAACCAGTCCTATGTAGGTAGTGGGCCTCCCGTTCCGCTTGCGCTGGACACTCGCTCACCCATGCCATCTTCCGATCAGCTGGGTCAGAGAGAGGAGGGGTCATCGTGTCGACCAGCCGGCAGTTCCATGTTACTGCAAGTGCACCGGCCGTGTGTCCGCAGCCTGGGCACCCGGAACGGGAGGGGTTCATAGGCCAGAGGAAGGGGAGGGAAGGGAAGGGGAGGGAAGGAGAGGAAGGGGGGGGTGTGTGTCCCGTCTGAAGGGCACCATAGACAGCTCGGGTTACGCAGTGCAGCCTCTGTGCTTCCCCCTCTGCTGGATTGGTCTGGGCTCTGTGTTTCTGGGAGAGGGGGTTACGGAGCCCTTGCAGTGGTCCTGGTGGTTCTGGGACTGGGACGGATGCATTGCCTGGGACAGGTTCAATTACTGGTGCACTGGATGGACTGCCTGCCCAGAATGGGGTTCTGATGTGTACCCAGTGTCTCCAGCAAAACGTCGAGGTGCAGAAAATGGCGTCTTCTTCATGCAGGCGAATGCCACCAGTTCCCCATGGTACAGCAGGTGTCGGTCCATGATTGGCTCTGTGTCCCCAAGTTGGACATCCACTGCTCCACCCCTCCCCCCCGTGGCTCCCTTGGGCCCAAATCCAAGCAACGAGCCGAACCACAAGCACTCAAGCTTTCGCTGCTGTGAGCCCGCGAGCCTGTGTCATGCGAGCGAGGTGCTGGCTGCTGCTGGCTGCTGCGCGTTGCGTCTTGCCTGGATAAGTGTGTGTGTATGTGCGCGCGCGCGAGTGTGTGTGAGAGGTGACAGAGAGTCCATGTGGGAAATGATGCTCCAGCCTGGATGTGGGCGTGGATCGAGTCTCCTGTGGCTTGTCACTCGACCTTGACTTGCTTGTCGACCCTGCCTCTTTTCCTCAACCTTGGGTTTTCCTCATTCTCTCCCCCTCCTCTGGCACGCTGTGGGACGCTCGTCCAGTCTCTTCAGATCTTGGTTCTTCTGCTACCGTAGCTCCTAGACTGTTCGGGGGTTCCTGGGCGGGACATCCTTTGGGGGACCGACTGCGCTAAGCACTCCTAAGCCATATCCCATCCCCGTCTAAAGGCCCATTTACGACTCCATTTACTCCATCGCCGCGCCTGGCAAAGTTGCCGCCTTGCCTTGCCTTTCTTGCACGCTTTACTTTCTCCTCTTCCCCTCCGGTACATAACAATCTGGCTCACCTCGGGTGGTTCCCATTTCTGCCCGTTTGGTTGCCATGACTGGCACCCTGTGACCGAGCTCGACGGAGCTCGTCCAACTCACCTCCAGAGGGTCAGAGGGTCTGCTCCGTCAGGTCTCCAGTCTCCAGCTAAAACTCAGAAGAAGGTCCGCCGGCCTGCCACGCAGTCCAAATCACTCACCAGAGTGTGTTTTAGCTTCGTCGCTCGCTCTCTGGCATGAGACTGTCGCGATCACTCAAAGTCGCTTGTTTGGCACCGTCATCTCGGGGGTGGGCCCTCTGTTGGCCTTGGTCGCGTTGATCTCTGAGCCTTTGATTTTTCTTATTTATTCTGCCCTATCCTCGTCCGGCCCTCGCTTTCATCTCTGTTCCCAGAACTGGTTTGCTGTCTGTTGTTGTCATTGCGCAAATGCAGTGCCACTTTCTCACCCCCTCTTTTCTGCCAATAAGCCCAGGACTCACATCTGCTATTTAAGCTGCATATTCTTCGTCCCTTCCCGGACCGGTTTCTGTCAAACTCAAGTCCCATCGACGTCAAAAGCAAGCTCAGTGACCACCGCGCCTCTCAAAGCCGTGGTCAGAACTGTAAATGTTCGCAAATCCGAACAACCGTCCCGCCAACATGGATGAATACAACTTCATTGAGCCTCTTACAGAAACCGAAACCGAAGACGACGTCAGCAATGCTGAGATGCCCGTCGGGGCACGCGAGATCACCTCAGACTATGACCCAAGCGACGCGGATACCAGGTTTGGGTCTTTGACGTCGAGCGTGATTGGTCATATATGGGAATATGGAAGGTTGGTTGATTTGGTCCAGGAAGAGATCGTTTCTTCTTCATGAGATCATAGCAAACTGACTCTTGCTCCACAGACGCTACCATGCCTTCCGGTCAGGGAGATACCCCATCCCAAATGATGAGGGTGAAGAGAGCAGGGAGAATGTCCAGCATGAGATGATGAAGGAGCTGCTGGACGGCAGGCTGTTCCTTGCCCCTATTGGGGACAACCCTCGAAAAATCATTGATCTAGGGACTGGATTCGGCCAGTGGACGATCGAGGGTATGCTTGAGTTCAATTCCCCCCGGGGACCGGACCCTGGCTAACCCACAACCTCAGTTGGCGAGCTTTTTCCTGGTGCCCTTGTAACGGGTATTGATCTATCACCTGTGCAGCCCAGATTCGTGCCACCAAACGTGCACTTCATTATCGACGACATCGAGGACGACTGGGTACACGACAATGACTATGACTTTGCACACATTCGATTTGTGAACTCGGTACTCAAAGAAAATGAGACTCTGCTACGCAACGTTCTACAGTAGGCATTCTTCAAAGCCTCTCTCTATTACATGATAGCCGGACTAACGGTACTCTCATCAAGAAATCTCAGACCCGGCGGCTGGATCGAAATCCAGGACGTTGTCCCGCGAGTGCTGTCAGACGATAGCACTGTGACTCCGGAGCACGGAGTGATCAAATTCTATAGTCTCCTGGAGCCTGTACTACGAGAGCATTACGGATACAACATCTTCATTGTGGAGCAAATCCCCGACATGCTACGCAACTTGGGCTTTGTCAACGTGCAACAGAAGGTGTATCGCGTTCCGCTGGGCGAATGGGCCAAGGACAAGAGGCTGCGCATCATCGGAGGCTTCCTCCGCGAGATCTTGCTCGAATTCTTCAACACACTGGTGTCTCGGCCGATGGTCGAATGCGGCACCCCTAGATCTGATGTCGAGGAGGCCTTGAGGCAGGCGACGATCGATGCTCACAACAAGAGGATCCATGCGTATATGAAAATCCATTTCATATTCGCTCAGAAACCGGAGGTTTGAGGAGGAAGCATGCCAGTTTTTGCGCTGGGTCGGATCTGTGTGCAGGAAGGTTAGGGGATACCAACCTTTAGACGTTTGGATATGCTTCAATTGGAGAGGCATGGCATATTCACCACATTGTTGGCCGAGCGTAGATAAAGGCGGTTTAACATTCTGTACATATGTAGCAGCAATGTATACCTACCTGAAGGCTGGGGGGTGGTTATCTCGACAAGCCGTCCCAACTGCATGTTCAACCCCTCATCAGCCACCCGTGTCTTTTCCGCCCGCTCGGGTTGTTGGTCCTCATGCCTGGAAAAAATGCCGAGCGGAATCGAAGCCGGGTCTCACGTCAACCGGCCCCTATTGCTGCGGATGACCGGCACTCCCTGCGGGGAACGGCCACGTTGATCCCCCTTCTCAATCACCCACTTTACCCCCGTTCTACACTAACTGATAGCGGCTGGTTTTTGCTTCCATCGTTCTGATCGGAATCGCTGAAACAGAGCGTTGCATCCACCTAACATCACCTGCATATGGATCCCTGGGCGATGCTGCACGTCAGGATCATTGTCTTTCCGACCAGCCCCACGGATAAGGAATTTGGTTGAATATGGTATGGGACATTGTTGTCCAAAGCAGTGTTCCCGCTTGCTTGCCTGCTTGCCGGTTCTACAATACTCTGAAAAATTGTTTGATTCATCAGCGTTGAGTAAACATCCCGCCATTCCGTTTACATTGATTACCGGCATCTGCAGTGTACGGTGTACAGGCGGCCATGGTTGCCACAATATCCCTCATATTGACATAGCATAGCATGAAGGAAAAGAGAAGTGAGAAACACCGAAACCGAGCCCGTTTCTGCTTTGCATTTTACGCAGTCCAGGCATCTCCTGACCTTTCTCCCCCGTCCCGCTGCCCGGCCGACTGGGGCCGGCTGGACGGGTGCCGGGAGATGGGCAGACCACTGTGTACTACCTCAGGCTACCGACTTAGGGTTCCCGATGCACAGCCGTCCGGGTGGTGTTATCTTCATGGACTGTTGTCACGTAGCCAAGCTCCGATGCCACGAAGGCTGTATAACCTTAATGACCTTGTCATCGTGTCAGAGTGTAGCATTGTACAGATGTGAATGATTTGTCGGCGGGTTGGACTTAATGTTTGACAGCATCTGAGATTTTGCGTAAAGTGAGTTTCACGGGTTGGGTTCAGTGATAGGAGATACGGAGATTTCAGATTTTCCGGCCTTTCTGACTTCTGGTGATGGACTACGTAGATGCTCTTTGCATGGAGCAACACTGATTGCGAGGTCATTGTTCTTATAGCAGTGTCTCCTGAGGATAAGGTATGAGGAAGTCGAAGATGATGTCGGTCGGCAGGAACAGGTGGTCTATGAAATGTTAGTGGAGGATTTCTTGGCTCCAGTTTTCGTGGGAACCTGGGCAATTTCCACCCAACAACTCATCAGCCTGTTAGCGGTTCATCTGAAGCGTCATCGTTTAACCTCGTTTCCAGCTGTATTTTGGCATTTATCATTTCTCTGTGTTTTCATTCCTTCCGAACTTTTTTTCTGGCCAGTTGAAATTGGCTCAGCACTCTAGCAATAAAACGGTCCAAAAGACACTGGTTCCCCGCAGAGTATATCTCACCAGACCTTTCCTTTTCACTCAAACTTTTAATCCTACACGACTTCCGCATTATGGAGATCGAAGATTTTATCAATCTGTTGAGACACCACTGCTCCTCAGCAATTCAACAGATTCTCTTAGAATGTGCCGACAGCATGGTAGACGACTCCGCCAACAAACCAGTGCTGGTGAGCTGCTCGGAACCTATGGTTGAGCTCCTACAACGACAGGCTCTACAGCTCCGAAGCATATACGAAAGTCAGCCAAAAACCAACACGGAAGAGGCCTCAATAAATTATGGCTTACTAAGGAAGCGGCTCGATGATTTGATCGAAGACTCCTACAGCCAGTTTTACACCTTCCCATTTCATGAAGTCCCAGTGTGCTGGGGGCAGTTGTATACTGATGCCAGCATCCTTAAGTTTTCCTTGCTATTCTCTCAGTGGCAGCCGGTCGTCAGCATCTTGACTGGGGGGAACCGGGGATCAGCTGCTCAAGAAACCGAAGAGAAACTGAACGAGATGATTCAAGTCTTGGACCTGGCTCTCATCCTTGCAGGTGCAGCTGGAGAGATGCGAGGAAGGCCGTGGATAGACAAGGCTCTAGCTATGCTAGAGAGGATTTGGTTGGCAGTTTCCTCCTCATCACAAGCTACAAAAGAGCCGTACGATGCTGCAGAAAATAGAGAGATACCTCCAGCTAAGAAAGCGAAGATGTCTGCCCCGAACCCTTGGCATAACACTCCGTCCTTTTCGCGCCATGAGCCCTTCACTCCGCCTGTGAAGAACCCAATTAGACGGGTACATGCTCTCTCACTAGAGGAGTTCCAGACTTATCTGAACATGCCCCCGGAAGACCCAAGTTACAAGTCTCCTCTCCCTCTCATTATCACGGGCTTAATAGACGACTGGCCAGCGCGCACAACCAATCCATGGAGTAAGCCAGCGTACCTGCTGTCACGAACCTTTCAGGGCCGGCGGCTCGTACCTGTGGAGCTGGGGCGTAGCTATGTTGATGCTGGATGGACACAGCAGCTGATGAAGTTTGGGCAGTTTCTTGATGACTACGTCATCAATGCTGGGAAGGGGTGTAAGGAAGAGGGAAAGCCGACGGGGTATCTGGCGCAGCATCAGCTGTTTTTGCAGATACCGCAACTGAGGAACGATATACTGATTCCGGATCTCTGCTATACGGTACCTCCGAAGCATCCTCTTTGGCATTCCCATAGTCAGCCAACCTCCCAGTCCGAAAAGGCCAAGTCAGACTCTGAAGATGACGAAGACACGGACGACACAGTCTTTCCCCAACTCAATGCTTGGTTTGGACCCCCACAAACGATCACCCCTCTTCACACAGATCCCTACCACAATCTCCTTGTCCAGGTGGTCGGCCGCAAGTACCTGCGACTGTACCCATCTTGGCTATCAGGAGCACATCCAAATGAAGAAAAAGGAGGTGGTCCTATGCATGCACGGGGCAATGAAGGGGGTATCAACATGGGCAACACAAGTCGGGTCGATATTGGGGTGTTGGAGCGATGGGACACTCCCCCTTCGACCCCAACAGCCTCTTCAGCGGAGGGAAGCGAAGATGGAAGCAGCGAAGTCAGTGGCGAGGAGGAGGATGAGTTGGAAGAGGGATGGGAGGAAGAGTTTAGGAAGTTGCCGTACTGGGATTGTATCTTGGAAGAGGGGGATACGCTGTACATTCCGGTGGGGTGGTGGCACTATGTCAGGAGTTTGAGTGTGAGCTTCAGTGTGAGTTTCTGGTGGAATTGAGTATAACAGCTTGGATTTTACTTTTCAAGTCTCTTACCTGGCTATCAGAGATTGTCCAAACAGAAAAAGTTGGGGTCTTGACAAGCTTCCCATGGGATCAATGATAATGACCGGAATTGGGGATATCGGGCCAAGACCGTTGAGTTTCAGTCATGAAGCATGGCAGATATTGTCGATACTATGTTAAAAAAAGTCTCACAGCTGTCGTCAAGTCTGTAGAGATAAAGTAAAACATCAGAGCATCGTCGATCAAGCGGTTTTCCACACATGAGCATCCAGAGTGGGCTCTCTACAGCAGAAATTGGAGCTATACTCAATCGGGTATGGTGTAGCGGTAACATCGTTGACTCTCACTTCTCAGAAGTGAATGATCTCAACAGCCCCGGGTTCGACTCCCGGTATCCGAGCAAAGATGTTCACCTTTTTCCCTCGTTCTCTTTTTCTAGAGTCTTCCAGAGGAGCTCCTTTTCCTCTTCCTTTGCTTGAGATGCTGACACTGTCTCGCCGCGAGCTTTTCCAATTTTTGAGATTTTTAAATCTTTTATCCTGAGCGTCAGCCAATCAGCGATGGGCGCAATCTCCAAAAACGGCATGACGGTGGGGCCTAACATCGGTCAGCTTCTAGCAACGGTTGGCTGTGACGTTGGCGCTCCCGAGGAGAGCTCCAAAGCCAAAAGAACACATGTCGAACTTCACCTTTCCCATCTCACCACCTCCCCCCACGACTTTCACCTAATATTCTGATGCCGCCATCCTCCAATGCGAATACCTAGGTGATTTATTTCTTCTTCGAATCACCTCCCCACACGACCATGCACCATCCCCTCCGGCGCCAATTCCAGCAGCATCCGCAGCCATGATCTCAACCTCAACCTCGAACTTGACCCGGTCTTCCTCTCCCTCCTCGAACGGTCTCCCCACGACCCTCTCCCGCAATGAGGCTCTCTCCTTAGCGACACTCACCGCGGCATGCGTCGCCGTGCTAGTCAACGTCTTCCGAGAGCCGGAGCCCTCACCACTGATCGCGTCACTGGCGCTGAGCGGGCTAGCCTTTGTTGCAGCCTTCGCGCTGATCCGCTGGCTGGGGCCGACCTTCCTGCGCGCGGGCATCAAGGGCGCCGACCTGAGCAAGCGTGTGCGTCGTGAGCTGCCCGAGTGCATGGGCGGCGTGTGTGCCGTGGTGTACCTGTTGGCGGTGATTGTGTTCATTCCGTTTCCGTTTTATAAAGATATCGTGGCTGCGACGAGTGGCGGAGGGAATAAGGATGTGGTGTTGCCTGTTGAACATGTGCAGAGGGGACGGTTTTTGCATCGGTTTCCGCATAGCAAGGTATGTTGCGGTTGGGAAAAGGACTATATCGAGGTATGAGGACAAATGGTTGGGATGATGGCTGACTCGGGGACTACAGCTTGCGTCGTACCTCTCTGCGATCATCTCGCTCCAGTCGATCGCTCTCCTCGGAATCGGCGATGACCTCTTCGATATCCGTTGGCGCCACAAGTTCTTCATCCCCGCTTTCGCTGCTATCCCGTTGCTGGTAGTCTACTTTGTGGACTTCGGCGTCACCTCCGTTGTCATACCTATTCAGCTCCAACCCTACCTAGGCGAGTTGCTTGACCTCGGTGCGCTGTACTACGTCTACATGGCCGCCGTGGCCATTTTCAGCCCGAACAGCATCAACATCTTGGCCGGTGTTAACGGCGTCGAAGTCGCCCAGTCCATCGTCATCGCCCTTCTACTCGCCCTAAATGACTGTCTCTACCTCCTAACCCCCTATCCACACCCGGCGACGGACTCTCACCTGTTCTCTCTCTACTTCCTCCTCCCCTTCCTAGGGGTCTCCCTAGCCCTGCTCTACCACAACTGGTACCCCGCGCGCGTCTTTGTCGGCGACACCTACTGCTACTTCGCAGGCATGGTCTTTGTCGTCGTCAGCATCCTCGGCCACTTCAGTAAGACGCTGATGCTACTGTTGGTGCCGCAAATCTTCAACTTCCTCTACTCAACACCGCAGCTCTTCGGCTTGGTCCCCTGCCCGCGCCACCGCCTGCCCCGTTTCAATGCCCGCACCAACCTGCTCGAGCCCAGTGTTACGCAGTGGACGCCCGATCGCCAGCCCAAGGCGCCTATCGCCTGGGCGCTGCGCCTGTTGAGTCGGCTACGGCTGCTACGGGTGACGCTCGACGAGGAGGGCCGGTTTGTGGAGACGAGTAACTTTACGCTGCTCAACCTCTGGCTGGTCTGGAGGGGCCCGCTGCGCGAGGACCACCTGGCGCTCGAGATCACGATGCTGCAGGCGGCTCTGGGGCTGTTTGGTCTGTTTGTGCGCCATCGGCTGGCGCTGCTTGTGTTTAAGGCGGATAATTGGAGCTTGGGCTTTTGATGTATAGGTCCACCTGCTGTCTAATAGAACGCTTTCGATGTTTATCTTGACATATCTCAGGCAACGTCCAAAAACGATGACATGAAACGTGGGCAACTACCAACAGCATGCAGCCCGGTCAGGAGGCCTGCGATTTGCCTGCATTTCGGGATCTATTGTTGACAATGATTGGTCGATTCTTCAACGCCACTGTTTCCAGCCTGAATGCATGATGCTACGCTCATGTTTAGCTCGCATTATCAACACAGTGCTTGAGAAGATAACATTCTACCATCAGAATGTTCTGTTTTTGCAAACAGGTGAGTAGTTTCGGATAGGGCTTTGAAGTTCAGATCTGAGCTGTCGGAGCGGGTCTTTTGGTGGGCCAAATGGCTAACAAAGTGACAGTTGGCCGGGTCAACAAGGGCATCTCGCTAGGCGTCGCTAAGAGTTTGTAAAGTATTGGTCCGTTAACCGCCAGTCTACACAGTGCCGCGCAACAGCGACACATCTGCAGCAACCAACCCTCGGTTGGCCTATTTGTGGAGACACTCATGCTGCGGCTAGCTATGAAGCCGTCACATCTGTTGCAGGGCCCCGAATCTATCTCGAGGCCCTTGAGCGTTGAGCGCAAATGGGCGACTTGAGATTTATACCTAGATTCTCTCTTACAAATCCTGCTGACCCTTTCAATCTTTATGATGTCCCATTCTCCCTATCAGTCATTGTCAATGTCTTCAGAAACGCAATCGAACGACCTACGCTCCAGTCATGAGGGCACTCTTAAGGATCAAGCGGAAGAAGAGCTGCTCTCAGGCAACAAGAAACGCTTCAACTATGAAGGGTTCCCATGGTTCGGTGTAGGGTGGCGGTTTGGTTGCTCTTTCCTTTTCAGCCTTTTGGTTCTGGATGTTCTTTATGTGTTTAGCGGTTGGGATCATTTGAAGGCATGGGACAGACGGTTGTTCAACGCCATCACCATTATGCTTTCATCGCTGGTCAGCTTATCGGTCGGTTCGCTCCTGTCGTTGCTGGGCGCGACTCTCCGTTGGCCGATCCTGGCATCGCGTCCTCACACACCACGCGAAGTTGACATGATCTTGGGCATGGCTTACCCCTCGCTAGCAGCCAACATCATCTGGCATCACTGCTGGCGTCAAAGGAAACTTTCACGCACAACACTGATCATGTTCATTTACCTCCTTGTCAACGTGTTCGGCCGCCTGAGTGTTGCTATATTTGGTCTCACATACAATCTCAACGACACTGTCCTCACTGAATACCCGGTCATGGTAAACGACTTTGGCTTCAAAGATTGGATAGGCACACACTGGTTAGGGATAACTGTTGATCTTCGTAGGTGATATCCGGATGAGAAAAAGCGTCACCCGTTTAAGGACAGGTACTAACAACATGTCCTTCATTAGAGAAAATGAAGAACATTGCGGTTCTAGGATTGAGAGATATTGATACCTTCCTCCACCCTGATCACCCTGAGACTTTCAACAAGAAAAACATCAGTGGACATGGCTTGGATCGGAGTGTCGATGGACGAACCGTTACTTACACATACGGTGCCCGGGAGTATCGTGGACTCGAGGTGTATTCATCCTCTGAGAGGACTTTCCGCAGCTCTTCAACCTGCATCGCCCGAAACTATTGGAATGGGACAGTCTGGGAAGATGGGAAGCTTGTGGGAAAACTCCCTGGTAAGCTGAACAACTTGAAGCTCAAATCCCTCCCAGCTGGCTGATTACTTACACGCTTTATCCAAGATGATCCATCTGAAATACCCCCGCCAGATGATCCTAAGCATATCCATATCATGGATGGCTTGATCAAGGCAGGATTGCTCGACCTTGCTGCGCAACTTAGGTATCGGTATATTTGGGCTGTTGATTACTATGAAGGTTCTCCGGTCCACGCCGACGATACGTACTGTATCCGAAGCTGTAAGAGGCCCGGCTTTTTGTGAAAAGCTCAAACACTTCCTCGAAGCGTGGCTAATAATGTCATCCAGATCTAGCTGCTATACATAGCCGCGACCTGAATGACACTATCCTGCGCAAAAACACGACGATATACGAGTGCAAAACCTGCCTTACAGACGGGAACGGCCGACCTGGCATGCCGCAGAATGTGTTCTTTAACTACCCGGCAGAAAACAGCACATATGCTTCCAGAGTTCTTCTCAGCTTCCCTGCGCAGGACGACAGGCTTTACGATTACGGACAGGGATCATTCAACGCTAAGCTATACAAAGATCAAGCATTTTACAACTTCACACTGGATCTTGCCGATGATTGCTATGCCCCGTCCTTTATATCGGACATGACAGACGATTGGTACGCCAACTTGAATTTCACCGAGTATGAGGTATCAGCGGCAAATATAATGGCTCGGGTCCCAATCTTGACACTTATAGGTGCTGAGAAAATTCTGCCGCGTGTAACACTCCAAAAGGGGGCGACTGAGCAACACACGGTTGTTTCAACCTTGGACGTCAAATGGGGGCGTGCAGCTGCCACACTGGCTGCCCTCACTGCCGGTCAAGCACTAGCCGCCGTGATAGCTTGGTTCGCATCGAGAGGGGTTCTCCTGATGGATCACGACAGTTTCTTGACTATTAGCCGTATATTCCGCACTGCTATGAATGAAATTGAGGGTATGCCCGAGGGAGGAAGCTTGGCCTCTGGCTGTCAACTCGCTGAGGCTATCCAGAAGAGTGCTTATCCTCCAGGAAAGATTCGCTATGGCACGAGGAAGAAAAATGACTGGTATGAACTGGATTTGTGGGATGATGTGGACTATTACTTCCCTTCTCCTGGGCAGGCGAAGTACAAGTAGGAGATGTGCGACGATAGGGGTTTGTAAATCACTTTAGAAAGTATATAAGAAAAATGAAGGGCTGTGCAATTCTTGGTCATTTATGACGGATCGTAACTGTCGTTCTCGTGCTCCTAATTTGGTATATTCATCAGTCGATAGAGTTCGATGCATTTGTTGACAGCTCAATCAAGCACTCCAGTGGCACGGGGCAATCACAACGTGGAGAAGTTGTAACTTACAAGTTGTAATTACAGTAGACTGACCCTGAGAGGAACAGGTTCCACGTGCATGTCCTGAAACGATGAGTTCATACAATAAGTTACGCTAACATACTTGCCTTAGGAACGGACGCTGCGGCTGTCAAACTCCTGGCCCCTGTAGCCCAGATCGCGTCGAGCGCGTGGCCAGAACATTGGAAGTGGCCACCTCGACCTCATCGCACTCCCGGCGCTCGCATCATCCCCTTGAAGTACCTACGATTGCGATCCGACTCCTCGTAACCACCACGCACTACAGCCTTGAGTTTCTTTTCACGTTTACCATGGCGCCTACAAAACCATCCTCCGAGAAAGATGTCTACTCGGTCATTCTTCCCACTTTCAATGAGCGCCAGAATCTCCCGATCATCACCTGGCTCCTGAACCGCACCTTCACAGAGCAGTATGTCTTCGCCTACCACGACTGGTTTCTCTTCACCAAAGAACAAGCCTAAAACCTAACATACCATCTATATCCTAGCAATATCGATTGGGAACTTGTCATTGTCGACGACGGCTCACCTGACGGCACGCAAGATGTCGCCCGGCAACTAGTCAAGGTTTACCACCCGCATGTCCAACTCCACACTCGGACCGGGAAACTCGGCTTGGGCACAGCCTACGTACATGGTCTGAAGTTTGCGCGCGGCAATTTCATTATCATCATGGATGCCGACTTCAGCCATCATCCCAAGTTCATCCCTCAGATGATCGCACGCCAAAAGGAGCGCGATTACGACATTGTCACCGGCACCCGTTATGCTGGTAATGGTGGAGTTTACGGCTGGGATCTCAAGCGCAAGCTCACCAGCAAGGGTGCGAATATTTTTGCGGATACCTTGCTGCGGCCCGGTGTCAGCGACCTGACTGGAAGCTTCCGGCTGTACAAGAGGAGCGTGTTGGAGAAGTTGTTTGAGAGTACTGACGTCCGCGGTTTCACAATGCAGATGGCTCTGGCAGTGACGGCCAAGGCCAAGGGTTTCACGATTGCAGAGGTACCGATTTCGTTCGTGGACCGGGTGTATGGTGACAGCAAGCTTGGTGGTGAGGAGATTGTTGAATATGCAAAGGGTGTCCTTAAGCTTTGGTGGCAGTTCTGAGGGGTTTTGGCGATATCTGATATTATAGTTGAGGGCCGAAAGATACCATTCATTGTTTGGAGGGACTGGCGAAAAGATATACTGTTGTCTTTGTACCAGTAGAGTCTTTTGTGTCGTTTTAGGCGTTGTGGTGGATATCAGCTATATACAATATCATAATCCTTCTCAAGATTAGAAAGCCGCTTTGCTCAGCATTTTAGATGTTCCTTCCTCCCGTCACGCTGATAGTTTGTCCTGAAATATACGAGCTCAGGGGTGACGCGATCGCCAACACAGCGCTCGCAGCTTCAGTTGCAGTACCTGGCCTCCTTAGCGGGATATCAACATGCTTCACACCTTCGGCGTTCGTCTGCTGAGCCTGCTTTTGCTTTGACGGAATCCCCAGAGCTACCTTCTCGCCGGCGACCTCGATGAAAGCTCCAGCCTCCTTATCAGCGGTCAACCGGGTGGCGATGTGGCCGAAGGCAATGGTATTGGCGCGCACCCCAAATTGAGGGCCCCATTCCTTCGCAATCGTTTTGGTCAGACCAACAACGCCGGCTTTAGCCAGGGCGTAGTTAGCTTGGCCCGCGTTGCCATGCAGGCCGGATGTCGAGCTGATATTGATGATATTCCGTGACTCCCCGTCCTTCACGCGGAAATAAGGAGCTGCCTCCCGCACCAACTTGAAGGGCACTGTCGCATGGAGAGCCAGGATGGTATTCCATTGTTTGTCAGTCATCTGGAGGGGTGTTAGCGTCCGGGGACTGTCGTTTTCAATGGGTATAAAACTAGTGTAGGTACCTTATGGATGACACCATCCCAGGTGAAGCCGGCATTGTTGACGATGATATGAATCTTGCCATTCCCAAATTCAGCGGCCTTCTTGACCAATTCCCTGATATGGTTGTCATCAAGCATATCGCCAGCCACGGCGATGGCTTCTCCGCCGCTGGCCCGAATCTTATTAACTACCTCTTGAGCCTTTTTGGCATCGATATCTGTGACAACCACCTTGGCACCTTCATTTGCAAAGAGTCGCGCGCACTCGGCACCGATTCCCTGTCCGGACCCGGTGATGATGGCTACTTGCCCGTATAAAAGGCCCTTGGGGTAGTTGAGCTGTCGTGCAATCTGACCGATTCTCTCTGCCATGACGTCTGACGTGAGAGCGACTTTTGGCAAGGAAGAGGATATGAATATGGAAGACGCAAGTATTGCGCTTACGGTTTACCTCCCTAGCAGAAATGGCATCTATGATATATCCGAAGACTGGCCATGGGTCCGGGAATGCCGAGGTTCAAACCTGGTTTGCAGCGGTTCCGTACCCCACATCCCCGCGGCCCCGCCTCGGGATCGGCTTGGGGTCCTGGATCTGAGCCTGCATGCACTGTAAACCGTACCTTGATTCTTCGGACCACTGTGTATAATAGGTACATGTGGTGTTGTAACATAGCCTTGTTGTAGTCGAGATTCACCTGTTGTTTTTTTGGTGCTTCTGCCCTTACCCCTTGAACGATTTCATTGCCTGTTGCCATGTATTCTCTCCGAAAACTCCAATTGCACAGTTTGGGCGACAACAGCTTCGTGAGAGGCCCAAGGAAGTTGTTGATCAACCTTACCATACATGAAGCGCTTTCTTGATCTCCAAATAACCGCCGCAGTATACCATAGAGGAGCGATGTACACAAACAGGCTATCTCGGTGAAATGCCGTTCTTTGGACAGCTATGCTGTTGTTTATATATTTCCTTTTCAGGGTAATATGAACTCGGAAATAGTTCAGATAATAGCTTTCTGAGGCCACTTCTCATGCTGTATTGTACCCTCGATTGATATGCATCTTGATAGAGAGCCAAGAAATCATATGTACCAGTAAGAAATCCTTTTTAAATTTATCTCGCAGCCGTCAATGTCAGCTTTTCCAGATCGTCAAACAAGCTAAAAAGAACTGGAACAAAGGGTTAAGTGGGCCCAGCGGTTGCGGGACCAGGAAGCTGCAACTGCGGGTCTGGAACGGTTGGACGTTCTCCGCATGATCCGAATCTGAGATCTGATTCAATCCGAAAACAACAAAGAACAATGCATGGAAGGGATGGAAGAGCTGGTAGAGACTGGAGGGAGCCGAGAGGACCAAGGGGTCAGTTCTCGCGGCTGAGGCCTGTCGAACTCGACCCTCTTGCTGAATATGGGTTGCCTTCAAAAGGAGAGAAAAGGTTGGTACCTAGAGCTCTCGAACTGTCGTGGTCTTGGCTGACATTTGATTTTGTGTAGGCTCCTCAACCTGAAAACTCAGGAAATATATTACAGCAGGATCGTTGAGCGCTATCTCTCGTTTTGCACTGACGCAGGAGACCGCGATGAACTCCAAAAGCAGTTTGCTTCGTTGAGTCTCGCTGACTCCCCTTCTTCGGTCTCATCGGTACCTCCAACCCCTCCATCTCATCGTCAACAGTTCTCTCCATTGTCACAGGACTCACCGGTGACTCCGGCAACCGACTCCACAAGCTACTCCTCTTCTCATATTCCTGCCCCGAAGGACCCCAAAGTCAACCTCTCCCAAATCCTTTCCGCCCTGCGCAAGCTCCGCGAAGCTCTGGTCGCTACCCGTCGCCACGATGTATTCGCAGCTCAAGTTTTTCTGTTCGCGGTTCGCGTCGGTGTGCTCGTCGGCGCCTATGAAACATATCTCCCTGCTCTCCTGTACCTATTGCGAAGGTTGTGCCACTACACGATTCCCGACACGCGCGACAAAGCTTCGTTGCTCACGACCGCCGAGCTTCGTGAATGCGCTACTTATCTCGTCCTCGACGCCGCCTGCCGCAGGGACGATCTTGCCGAAGCTTATGCGTTGCGACACACTTACCGCTCGGCACTTCGTCTTCCCTCCGAAGTTTCTCCCGCCAAAGTTATTGGTTTTGACAGACACGACGCCCTTGACGCTACGCTGCATGCCCTCACCCACGACAACTGGATTTTATTTCGGCGGCTGAAGCTCTCTATGGATGGGCCACGCGCAAGGCTGATGGCGTTCGCTGAGGCGCGGATGCGGTCACACACACTCAAGGCGTTTGGCCGGGCATATCTTAATTTGCCGCTCAACATGCTTGAGGCGCAAGTGGGAAAGAAGTGGGAAGAGTTGAAGAGTGAGGACGGTGTTGGATGGGAGTTAGAAGGGGAGCGGAACTCGGAGAATGCCAAAGTGATTATTCGAAGTGTCAAGGCTCGCTGAAGAGCACTTATAATCGTTTGTGGACTGGTTTCATGCTTGTCTCTAAGCATGTTTGGAAATGGGTCATATGGTTTGCCAAGAGGGTTCGTGGCATGGCTGCCGCACCATGCTTACAGTACACTCTGGTCCCGCTCAATTCTCTTACACTGTTTATCCCTGAGTTGTTCGTCCTGTTGTGATTCAAGAAGCCTAGGTTTTAGCATGCTCCGCGCAGTCTCGCATAAGACTATATCACATAAAGACATGGATTGACTCATCTTACAGTGTTCGGCTCGAGCCTGGGTAGCTCAAAGTTATAGAAACCCCCGAGGCTTCAGTGTCCAAGAGAAGAGCATGCGGGATTAAATCACAATCTATTATTTGCATTACGCCTTTATTTGCATTAGAACATGCCGTCAGACATGAAGATTATTGCCTCATTACTTGACAGTAGGTGCTGTACAAAGATATGTGACACCCGAGCGATAACAACAGATGCCATACATCGTAGCACATCTACTGATCCGACCCTAAACAAAATACAAACCACTCCACCTCCTAGGGACTATCTCTGGGGCTTCACATCCCTTGAAAGTGCCAACAGGCCTGTGGTTTAGAGAAGGGCGACAGCAGCCATAATGCCGCCGACGGCACCGAGGCCGACGGCCGCGGCCGTAGGGCGCGGACCCATATTGTCGGACGCAGTAGAGCTGCTAGAAGTAGCGGCTGTGGCGCCGGTCGTGGCCGAGGGAGAGGATGTAATAGGGCCGGTAGTGGTGCCCGCGGTTGACTGGCTACTAGCTGACTGGGTTTGAACCGCAGCGGTGCTGCAGGAGGGAGTAGTTGGCAGATCGCTCACGCTGAAAGCGCTGCAGAGCTGTTCAAGCGTCTGTCAGCAAGGCTGCAGTGCATAGCATGATTGGATAGAGTTGAGAACTTACAGAGTTGGCGAAAACGACAGCAGCAGTCTGGGCAGCATTATCGCAAACACCGATCAGGCAGCATGAAATCTCCCCGATGAAGCTCTTGTTGGCGCAGATGCAGGCAGGATCCGAGCCACAATTGCCAATGCCTTCCTGAAGGAACTTGTTCGCGCAGTCTTGCTGTACACAGAATATAATATTAGAGATCCGTGTATTTTGGTTTTGAAGCAAACCGAATTGGTATCGCATACCGCGCAAGCAGGAAGAGTGGGCTGAGCGTCCTGAGCGAGGGCGGCACCAGCGAGGCCCAGAGCGACGAAAGCAGCGGAAAGCTTCATTGTTGCAGTGGCTGAATGTGACAATTGTTGATTCAGCAATAGGGCAATTGACAATGGGCTTTCACTTTTGGCGGATGGGATCGAAGAACAATGGGAACAGTGACATGGAGATGGGAAGGAACTTGGCCTTTAATGGACTTTCGAAGAGGCAACCCCCATGCCGTCTACAATGACATCCCCACAAAAGCTCTGGCCCTTGGGACCCCAGGCAGCCAATGAGAGGGAACGATGGCTCATTTTGCGGGCTCCTGCCAGGGCCGCGATGGAACGAGCAGCCTGGGCGCCGGCTGTTGATTGGGCCCGATGTTGGACAGGATCGCTGGGGTGGGTGGAGTGGTGAATTCCTGCCATGCCCAGCCCAACGATCGGTTGCAGGCCCAGTTATGATACAATACAGGAACACGGAATTGGATGCGATCGTGCCCAGTCTGTAAAACACATTGCAGCCGCAGTGTGTGGCTGCGTTCCCTGGCCGTTTTAGCCTCTGTTAATTTGAGTTAACCGGCTTTGCCTGACTGCTTGCAGTCCCGAGTGGGATGACACCGTGACTACCTAACTGTTAATGTTCCCAATGTTTTTGGCCATTATGTTTGGGTAGTTGATCGCAAGCAAGTCAATGGCATCGTAGGCTGATTGTATTTAGCGTGTTCAGGGCGGTGAAGTTGTTCCGTTACAAGCGCAAATCTTTCCCAAGCGGATTTCAGTTCAAAGCTTTGTTTCTCTTGCACCATGCGGGTTACCATGTATGGTACCACTAGCTTTCAGACCGTTTTACCTGCCACATTGCAGAGAATATCTTTGTCTCATAGCAAATGTATGCCTTGATTTGTCCATTTCTTATAAGACTCTCCAAAGATCAAAGACGTATTACAGAGTACACTATCAGGACAACGCATTCTCATCCGAACTAGATGCCGGATACGAATGCGCCATCACCCAAGAACCTATCATAGGTCCACGGGCTTTGGGTGCTCAAGAAGGAAGCTCTTGGTGTTTGTCCGACATACAGAAGGAGGGATGAGCCTGTGAGGTGATGGTCCATCAAGCGAAACCCAAGCGAACCGGAGTGGGCAGTTCCGTTTCCGACAAAGGTCGCAGCGTTCGACTGGAGTCCTCCCATCCAGACCATGATGAGGTGGGCACTCCCGCCACGTGGTGATAGCCACTGAGATTCCAGAATCACATTGTCTTATGTGTGGCCGCCTTGAACGGCCTCTTGCCGCTGTTTCGTTTGGAATTCCCGCTCTCTAATCTGAGGGACTGGAATGGATTGGAAACAATCCGCTTCGTGAGTGGCAGCTTGAAGGAGAGGAGGGTGTGACAGCTGGCTGGTTCGGTGGCTCCCGTGATGCTGGCGCCAAGGCGACCAAATGTTGCAGGCCTTGGCCTCTCCTTTTTTGAATGTCTTGGTCCCACCGAAGCACGAGATTGGGTTGGATGCAGAACGTCGCCGAGAAAGCGGCTGGCCCTAGCTCAATTGTCCTTGCCGGCCAACTGCATGCAAGATTCACAACAAAACTTCAGTGGCTTCTCCTTTTTCTGCAGGCAGTCGCTCACAACTGAGCGCCTTGATCGCGGCGTCGACGGCCCCTCTAGCGATGAAGCTCTTTTAAATCACGGTTGACCCCTAAACCCTAACAACTCAGCAGAACAGCACCACGCGTCGCGCGTCCAGT
This sequence comes from Thermochaetoides dissita, assembly GCA_011800035.1. NCBI lineage: Eukaryota > Fungi > Ascomycota > Sordariomycetes > Sordariales > Chaetomiaceae > Thermochaetoides > Thermochaetoides dissita. The sequence goes on along the minus strand of JAAFKN010000011.1, from coordinate 18,822 downwards.
CAAGATGGGTCTGGGAATTCTCGAGGACAAGGTCCTAAAACATGTTCCGGGTACGGCTCTCAATCCCCGATTCTTTTTCGGCGTCTTGAAGCCATCGCGTCGCGCAAACTTGCGCTGACCACATTGCGTCGCAGGAACCACGCGATATTTCGATGATCCCGAGCGACCTCAGTACGCTGCGGATGGCGCCGCTAAAGGCCTAAAGTGCGACACCAGCGGGCCGGTGCCCATCATCCTCATCCCACAACCGTCCGACGACCCAAATGACCCTTTGAACTGGCCGCTATGGAAGCGCGATCTCATCACCTTTATCCTGTCTATGATGGCCATCTTTGCGACGTGCTTGGGCCCTATTCTTGCCGCGAACACCTTAACACTCACCTTTCACTACCAGGTGCCCTTTACCAAGATTGCTGCCTTGACAGGCTGGTACCTGCTTGGTGTTGGCATCGGTGCCTTCATCTTCGTACCGACCGGTCGTATCTGGGGCAAACGTCACTTGTTCGTTGCTGGAACTGCTATGTTGGTGACTACGGCAGCCTGGGGTGGTGCGTCTTACGGTAAGGACAAGTACACGTCCATGGTCTGGGCCAGAGTCTTCCAGGGAGTGGCGACAGCGCCGTTTGAATCGCTTGTCAACGCTGCGGTGGGTGATCTGTACTGCGTTCATCAGAGAGGTATTCGCATGGCATTTACCAATCTTGCCGTCTTCGGTGGTGCTTTCTTCACCCCAATCTTGGTCGGAAAGATCACCCACAGCATCGGCTGGCAATGGACCTTCTATTTCGTCGCCATCTTTTCTGGAGTTTGCCTGCCACTCATCTACTTTTTCTGCCCTGAGACAGCCTACCGTCGGGATACAGCCTTGAACCTTGATCTACTGGACAAGGACCAGCCTATTCCATTAAAGGAAAAGGAGAACAGGACAACCACGGCGGCACCTAAAGGAGAACATGACAGAGAGATCTATGTGGTCGAAACACATGAGAACAATCAAACCAACAAAAATGGGGAGTCTGTCGAATCTACGGTTGACAAGGCCATCCCGCCCAAGGCATCGTTCACCCAATCCTTGGCCTTGTTCAACGGACGCAAGACAGATGAGCAGTTTTGGAAGCTGTTGCTGCGCCCTTTGCCACTCTTCTTACAGCCAGCCTTTCTCTGGGCCTGCCTGATCCAAGGCTGTATGATCGGCTGGACTGTCTTTATTGGCGTTATTTTGGCTCAGTTTTTCCTCGCCACACCATTGTGGTGGGGTGAAGTCGAGACAGGCTACGCCTACACCTCAGCGTTCATCGGCGCCATCATCGGTTTCGTTATCGCCGGTGTACTTTCAGATTGGTCGGCCAAAATAATGACCAAATGGAACAACGGCGTGTACGAACCCGAGTTCCGTATTGTGCTTGTTATACCGCAGATGATTTTGGGCTGTGCTGGTCTCTACGGCTGGGGCAAAACCGTGGATGGGCTGCTGCACGAAAAGTACCATTACGTTGTACCGCTCACTTTCTTTGCTCTTGAAGTCGCGGGTATGGTTATTGGCGCAGTTTCTAGCTCACTCTACATTGTGGATGCATATCGTACGCTCTTCCCACCCTTCAGGCTTTCTAATGACTATATTTGTGATCCATACTAACAACCATTCTTAGGCGACTTGGCCATTGAAGGTTTCACCTGCATGATAGTCTTCAAGAACATCTTCAGTTTCGGATTGACGCTTCGGGCGTTCGAGTGGCTTGTCCAGACGAACACAAAAGCAACACCGCTCTTCAACGCTGTCGCCTCTGTTCAGGTGGTAATTTGCATGTTGAGTATCCCGATGTGTAAGTTGACCAGTGATACTAGCAGAGTATTAGTTCTGCTAACCTTTTCCTCCAGATATCTTTGGGAAGAGGATCCGCAGCTTCTTCCATCGCTATGATATACTTGCGTTATGCAGGGTCAGGTAATCATTTCACCAGGTCTCTCCGACGTGCTTGATTTCCAAGCCCTGGTTTCCCAGTTGATTTACACGAACAAGTATGCATGGGAGGGATTGTCTCTATGGGGTCTGTGATTGCTTTACGACACTGAGCCGCAAAACTCTGCATTGTAAATGCGGCAATTAGATACATACGGCGCTTAATTTTCCCCTTGGTGGTTGTTTTTAGCCGTGGTTCTATCGGTTTCTCAAACATACCATACTTAATGCATAGAAAACCATGTACGGAACCTTGGCTGCTCGGACTCGAAATGTCTTGAGTGATTGATTGCCCCCCTCACTGCTCGACACCTATTTCCCTAACTTCTCAAAACCCTGAGGTCTATTCACCAGTAAAGGTATGTACATGGCACGTTTTGGAGACAGCACGGCCAAACCTTAATCTCAAGCCAGTGTAACACGACAGAAATGTGTAGGGTGTTACAATTCAAATAAATGCCGATCCTCACTTTCTTGACTCTTATTAAGCGCAGTTCCATATTTCAACTTCCCCTCTCGGACATACCTCTGACGCCCGCTCATATCTTTCTCAGACCTCATCACCACCTCCTGACGCATCTTGACTCAAAGTTTCGCCTTGTCCTTCTTCCTCTCATCCTTCACAAACTTGCTGAACGTCCCCTGCAGCAAGAACTCAGGATACTCCATGCCAGGATCCAGCCCAACGCCCAGCGAGCCACCCTGCCTGCGCCAGCCAGCACCGTCCACGACCAGCGTCGTCCCGTTCACATAGCTGCCCGCATCGCTGAACAGGAACACCGTCGCGTCCGCAATGTCGCGCACGGTGCCCCACCGGCCCGAGGGGACACCCTTGGTGCGGTCGCGCTTGCTGACCTTGCTGCTGGCCAGCCGCTCCATGCCCTCGGTGCCCTCAATCGCGCCCGGCGCGATGCTGTTCGCCGTCACGCCGAACGGGCCGTATTCTAGTGCCACGCTGCCCATCAGCGAATCAATGGCGGCCTTGGCAGCTGCGACGTGCGCTTGGAGAGGCATGCCGGTGTAGTGGAAGGTTGCGGAGACAGAGATGAACCGGCCGCCGGTCGAGCCGGCTGGGTTCGGGTTCGGGTTGCGCTTGGCGGATTCGACGAGGTAGGGGATGGTTGCTTTGAAGGCGTTGAATGTGCCCAAGGTGTCGATGTCGATCACGGTCTTGAAGGCGTTCGGACTCATTCCGGAAAGGGGGGCGATGAAGTTGCCTGCTGCGCCGGCGCTGATGGGGGGTGAGTGACCGCTAAGGTGAAAACGAAAGGGAGAGATCTCTGAGTCTGGACTTACACCACATAGTCGATGGCGCCCAGCTCCTTGACACAGCGTTCAGCTGCCGCCTTGACGGACTCGAACTGTTCCCACGTGTAAGTACGGATTGCGCCTAGCCACCGTAGAGTCTCAGGGACACTCACTTTCCGAACATCGACACCACCCAGGCCGAGGACGCGGGCACCGGGACGGACCTTGGCGATCTCACGGGCAGCGGCCTCAGTCTTCTCAACGCTACGCCCAACGATACACGCATCGGCGCCCAGGTGGACCATGGCCCGGGTCTGCGCACTGCCGATGGTGCCAGCGCCACCGGTGATGAACAGGACACGATTGGCTACACGAGACAAAGTTATGAGACATGTGTTTTTGGTGTCTTGTGTCCGAGTCGTTGACTCGGTGGGCAGAAGATGACCCTGCTACCTACCAAAAATGCCATCTGCCCAGACATGGCTGAGATACTCGGACCTCGGAGGAACAGACATTGGGTTCTTGATCTAGAGGAGCAAACGAGAGGTAAGGGGATATTCGCGTCGCTGGCAGATGATGGTGATACTGTGTATAAAAACTGGCACGTGAAACCCGAATAAGAGCTCGAGGGTGAAGTGGCTGACGTCGTACAGGTCGAAACTGTTGTGGTTTGCTCTCTACTGCAGATAGTGTTGAAATACAACAGGATAGCATCAACTTCAAACTAAAAAGTGACAGAAAAACCCCATGTTACCACCTCATCCTTCATCCTCTTCACCATGTCCGCCTGCCATCGTCGAATCCCGTTCGGGACTTGCCATCTTACCTCGGCCAGACCCCACATCGCCGGCCTGGGAATGGAGAAGACATGGGGTAAGGGACAGGAAAAGCTGGAGAAACCGGGGTATTGTTACCAGATACGTAGTACTTACACCATACATTACCTACCTACCAACGTTGATGATATGCAACGCCAGAATGGCCAATGTTTCTGCGATCTTCAAAACTCATTGTAGAGAATGAGCCTTTTTGCTCAACCTGATTTGCTGACAGACATCAAGGCGTTATCACATGCTTGATTGTTTGCTTGGGATATGCAAGTCATCCCGTTTTTTTATCCGGTTTCATTGGTGTACATCAGCACATTACAGAACGGATGTGCCCGTAAACAATACCGCAGCTGAGCGTGGGATTTGGAATCTGCATCTGGTTGGATATCTTTGATTGGCTTGGCGGACGACAACCCAACCATGCGCTTCGACGTTCCATTCGCGGTTCACGATCGAGTCGCGTTACGCGCCGCCATCGAAGTCAATTCACCACAGCTTCAGGAATCTTAATTTTTCTTGCTGCGCAACATCTAGCAACCAATTAGCCAGCATCCACACTCTCAACCAAAATCTAAAGTCTACAGCTTCACGACAACAGCTATCATGGCTTCAGAAGAAACGAGCGCCGCCTGTGCTGCCCCGCGACCGAGGAAACGGGCGCTGCCCTTCAAGCGCACCGTAGATAGCGCGCCGCCCATTACCGAAAGCGCCTCCAACGACGATGACGATGCGCTTGGCATGTTTTCGCACGCCAAGGAATTGTTTCCAGAGCTAGTTCGCGATATGGAGGAGGAGCATCGCGAGGAGCAGGAGAAAAAGAGAAGGAAGCTTTCCGAGAACAGGTGCGCTCACAATCGCTTGGAAACGATCATCCTTACATTTGATTGACTGTGGTTGATGCAGAGAACGGTCAACGTTGCCTTGTAAAAAGACACCATCATCGCCCAGGCAGTCAACAGCTATTTGCGACTCCGATGATGACATTATTGTGGACGTGAAGGGCAAGGGCAAGGAAGTTGTCCGGCCTGATCGGTCACGAAGTCCGTCCTCTCCTGTGTCCAAGAGGTCGGCTTCGGCAGCGCCTACTCCAAAAAAGGCCTCGTCCAAGAAAGAACGTCGCTCCTCCAAAGCCCTCTATGATAGCGATGACAGCGACGGAGAGTATAAGCCACCAAAATCATCCTCCCGGACTTCTAAACAGATCATTGCAGACTCCGATTCTTCTGATATCGAGATAATCGAATCCAAACCTGCCCCAAGGAAACCCGACCCGGACGGAGACGAGCCCAACGAGGAGCCTCCCGTCGAAGAGGAGGAGAATGAGTGGATCCGCAAAGCTCGCCTGCTGCAAGAGAAACAAAAAACTCAGAGCTTAAATGCTATCATTTGGGTCTTTGTTACATCGCCCCTCCCCGAAAGCGGCAAACCGGTTGCCATTAAGCGCCGGGTAACCCAAAACATGCAATTAATCTTAAACGCATGGGTCGCAAAGAAGCGCATCGATGGACTGCTCATCCCCGAGGAGGTCGAGAAATCGTTGATTCTCCTCTGGAAGGGCAACAAGGTCTACGGCGAGAACACGCTAGCGTCGCTGGGCATTGAAATTGATGAGCTAGGTGAGATCAAAGATGCCCACGGCCCGGGATATATCAATGGCGGAGTCCATCTAGAGGTGGTCACCGAAGAATTTTACGCCGAGTGGTGCAGGGCCAACAAAGAAGAGCAGTTACCCAGGCCAGGTGATAGAGCCTTGAACGGCAGCGCTGCGTCTGAGGCGCCCGCCTTACAAGAGCCGAAACCGCAGAAGTTCAAAGTGGTTCTCAAGGCCAAGGAGCGCGAGGTAAGGTTCACAGTCACAGAGGACAAGACAGTCGAGACAATGATTCAGGCATTTCTGGTCAAGACCGGGTTGTCGGCAGATGAGTGGGACGTGTCGATATGGTTGGATGGTGAGCAATTAGAGGAAGACACGCAGGTCAAGGACCTGGATCTCGATAAAGAGGATATCAACCAACTGGAGGTGCATATCAAGGTGCGGCGTTAAGGGACGGTCGAGGAGAATTTGCTCCCCTTTTTACTCTTTGGGCACTTACTCATCGGGGATCAAACACGGATGACGGCGTTTACGGGATAAGGTGTGGCACGAATGGCTTATGATACCCATATTAGCCCGGAGGAGCTTTCGCTTCGACTCAGATTTCATGTGGATAGGACGGCGAACAATCTGAAGCAATCCGAATCGCAGCCTTTTTCGGCGTTGGCTTACTCTTACTCAGATCTCCGATTCAGCGCTTAATGGTATCTGATCATGATAGATTCTCAGCTCTAGCTGCGTGTATCTTTTTGATGACACATTGTATCAAAGTGCAAAACAGAAACCATGCAAAACGCCCTGAACGCCGACCGATGCCCCAGACGTAAGCAACCAAACTATCGACCGTCTTCTTCACCACCTCTCCTTCATCCTCGAAGCAATTATTCTGAGGTTGTTGTAAACCTTGCCTGGCTGAGCGCCGAGAACCAGGGATACAATGCTGAGACAAAGTTAGTATTTCACTCGTGAGACAGAGACCCTATATGACTACACACCTCTCGCGAGCCATGCCAATATTCTCGAACGCGCCAAGGATGTGTACCTTGGACCCGGCAAGGACAATACGTGTTTTCGTCGCTGGAATGTTGTTAGTGCTGCAATCCCAACACCGGCTCTTATGTGTAGTCCAGGCTTACCGTTCTCAATCGCGAACTTAGTCTTTCCATCCTTGCCAGCAATACGACCAATCGCACGAGAAAGAGCATCCGGGCCTATTCCAGTGTCAGCCATATTCTTCCCTTAAGACAGAACTGGCAAGCGGAGCTAAAACATACCGAGTGTCTGGCGCACATCTTTGATGTCGAACGACTGAATGTACAACGAATCGAGACGCAAGAGCGCAATAGCATCGTCGATGTCGAAGCCCATGGCGAAAGCAGAAACGAAGTCGGCGCCCATCTGGAGAGCCTCGTTGCTGACGGTGTACTTGCTGGACCGCAACTCGACCCGTTTCTCCTTGATATTCATGCGCACTTGGAGCTTGCAATGGTCAACCAGAGGAGGATAGCTAAACGGCAAGTTAGTATACGAAAATAGTTCTGGGCTGTGTTCTTTCGAGGGATTCTCTTACATCTATGAGGGTGTTAGTCTTGAAGTCCGCACAGAAGTACCAGAAAGACTTGCCTTAGTCCAGTTTGCCTTCAGCGCAGACATGCGATGCGGCGGAATCGGGATCTTTCTTGTTTCAATCCGCCGAATAGGATCCTTGAGAGAGAGAAAGAACCCATCAGTTCACATCCATAACCAACACATCCTCCCGTAGATGATATCGCAACATACAATGTTCTTTCCCGGCGCAAACTTTGGCCTGCCTTCCTCATCAATCGCCATCTCGTTCTCCGCGGTATCTCCTGGAGGCGCCGCAGCGCTGGGATCCGTCAGAGTGGCCGCAGCCTGCTGGATATCGACGAGGAGTTCATCTTCGTTCTCGTTGGCGATCGCGGGGGCAGCCTGCTGTTCGGGAGCAGGAGGGGGCTGCTTGAGGGCTGTCGGAGCAGGCATCTTGGCTAATGATATGTCGTGATGTTGTACGTCACCGCGTCGGTCCAAAAAATCGTCTGGAAATAGCAGCGACGGCGTCTTCGGTCGGCGCAGGGCGGTTGGCGATGGGCGCTGGGCTTGTTCTGACTGTCTGTGTTCCCGATTTTGGTGGTGAGTGGGGTTCAAAATCCGTCAAAAAGTGTGGAACAGGCACGGCATGTGCTGTTATCGGTGCTTATCTATTGGTGTATCAAGGGGCTTGAGCCAGCATTGCGGATCCACCCAGGCCGCCGCACCCCTGTCACTGGGCGATTATCCGGGTGGGACAGCCCAGCGTCATCGACGACAAGCCTTTTTTTCACGGCGCGCAGCTCGCGTTCCGAGCTTCTGGAGCTTGCGCTTCTTTGCCGATCAACAGTTTTCTAGAAGAGCAGCTCGCGACTCGGCCCTGCCAGATCTACCTATACACCAAAGATTGCCGCCCTGCGCCATGGCTTGAGATGTGCTGACGCTGTCTCTGCGAACCGTGTGCGCCAGCATGTCTCAAAACAACGATGACCTCTAGCAGCACCACGACCCAGTTGGGCCGTATTCTCTGGGGTTCTATCCGGGATTCTGTCGCCGTTCTCTCCACGAAACTACCCGGCCGCCGACCGCTTCCGGGGCGCCCAAATGCTGGGCCATCAGTATTCAGTTCACCAGCAGAAGTATCTTCGTCTCTCCGGCTCTTCTACCCCGCCAGATCGTTCTCTTTCCGGCCATATGTGCCCCGCATCACCCGAGGCAATGTCCGGAAGAGTTGCTCTTCGGGCGGTCTTCTCCTTCTCGGACTGAGCTCCAGCCCTTCTCCGACGGCCGCTGTGGTGACGACATGTACCGCAGCCGCAGATTCAACGCTGGCAGGGCCTTCCGGGCAGAGAGCCTCAATAAGTCATCTCTCTCGTCAGGCATGGCAACTAAGTGTTCAGGCCCGCAGTTGCCGGGGATGTGCGCCGGGGCTGGCCGGGAAGAGAGCGAGTAGTTCGAGCATGAAAGCGACCAGTGATAAGAGTGAAGACCCAAACCCGCCTACACAGCCAGTCAAGTCGAGCTCTGAAGGGCCAAGCCCAACCAAGACTCCCGGCTCCGATGCACCCGGAGGCGAGTCTCTTGCCGATTCAATGTCTAAGTACCTACATCTTCCCAAAATCCCTAACAGGCCGACCAAAGAAGAGCTGCTTGCTACAGCTCAAGGATTTCGTCAACGATTAAAAGTCCGATTTAAGTGGTTTTCTATCCGGAGCATGCGCCCATGGAATGCGGACGAGTGGGGAGCCTTTGTCTCGTGGTTCCTGTTCGGACATCTCGTGTGGATCCTGGTCGGGACCACCACCTTTTTCTCCTTGATCATCCTTTTCATCAATACCATGTTCGCACAGGGTAGGCCTCACCACATGCTTGGTAGTTGAAGGATGGGTCGCTGACATCTTTGTCCAGAAACCCTTGCCAAATGGATTGGCGATTATCTCACACAGTCGGCCGGTTTGACCGTTGTCTTCGAGTCTGCAATTGTCCCGAAATGGAGGGATGGTGTCATTACTTTCCGCAACGTCTTTGTTTCCCGCAGGCCCGGTCAGACCAAATCGTCTGTCACGAAGGGTTCCTCGAATGCAGCTGCAGAAGCCGCCGCAGCTGCCCGGCAAGCCGAGCAGGAGGCCGAGGACGAGGACGATGGCAACTACACACAGTTCGACTTGACTATCGACACGGTCAACGTTACCCTGTCTTTCCTCAAATGGTGGAATGGTAAGGGTTTATTAAAAGACGTTGAAGTTAAGGGTGTCAGAGGAGTCGTCGACAGAACATCGGTCCGTTGGGATAACTTTGACCTTTCGAACCCTCTCACATACCGCCATGAGCATCAGCCTGGTGACTTCGAACTGGACTATTTCAAGCTGGAAGACCTCTTGGTCACGGTTTACCAGCCTGACGGCTTCCGGCCTTTTTCAGTCTCTATCTTCTCCTGCGAACTTCCTCAACTACGCAAGCAATGGCTTTTCTATGACTTCCTATCGGCGTCCCACATGTCCGGATCCTTTGACGGATCTTTATTTACCATTCACCCTCGACAGATCCATACTGTGACCCCCGATAGAGATGAGTTCGGTGACCCATCAGCCTGGAAGAAATTCTCCCGGTTACGCATCGATGGTTTGAAGATCGACCACCTTAACCGTGGTGTAGAAGGCCCCTTCGGCTGGATTTATGAAGGCAACGTTGACATCGTAGCTGATGTCATGTTCCCCGCCGACCCGGCCGAGGGTATTGGAAAGGTCGTGGCTGACTTCTACGACAAGATGGAAGAAGCGGTTACCAGCAACCGCTATCTCAAGATTCTAGAGAACACCTCCGTCCGGTCCCGGAAATCACAATCCTCCGTACCCATCGCCTCCGAAGCCCCCATCACAACTTCGCACTCCCCCGAATCACCCTCATACAACCCTGAGGACGGCACCATCCCACCCTCAGAACAACCACCCGCCTCTAACATTAGCGCGATCGCCGTCGCTGCCTCCTCCAAAACGGCTCACAACTCCTACCTCGTCATGGACATGCGCATCTCTCTCAACAACGTGCGCGCCGCGGTCCCGCTCTTCAACAACCCGCACATCAGCTACGTCAACCAGGCGCTGGTGCGGCCCATCGTGGCCTACATCAACGCGAAGCGCACCTACATCCCCATCACGTGCCGCGTGGTGAAGCGGCTGTCCGACTTTGACGGCTCGTGGACCGTGTGGGACTGCGGGCTGATGGACGACACGTCGGCCGAGGTGTACGAGGCATTTGCGCGCAACGTGGTTGACCAGCAGACGCGCGTCCGGCGGTTCAAGCGCGTCGGGCTGTGGACGCTCAGTTTGGTTGTCCATGCGCTTTTGGCGGGGGTCGCTGGGGATCTGATGTGATTCATCATTCCCTTACCTTTCCCCGCTCATGTGAATTCTTCTCATTTTATCATCTCCTTGTTATGATGTACTATTGACGATGTGCAATATGTATGACCTGGTGTATGTGTACGAAGTATGAGTTGGGATAGGAATAGAGAAAACGAGGACGGCTATTTGGATTGTTTGCAATTTTGGAGGGGAGGGCCAGAGAGGATGTCATTTTTTTCATTATGGTGGCGGCATGAAACATCATCATCTCATGTATTAAAAGTGGCTGGGTCTTGGGCGTTAAGGGGGATATTAAGAGGGGTCTTCCCCCGTCATCGTTCAACATGAATGGAGGAGGGGGTTGGGCAACAGCTTTGATACCCCTGAGTTGAAGCTCTACTATTTAGTGTAATTTGCTCATAAATAAAAATATGTTGTCTTCAAGCCACTTTCTAGAGATCAAAGTCATTCTCAACTTTCCATTCCCCATCAATGACGTACAGCATGAAGATCAACATTGGGTAACTGCTATCCCTCCTAAGGATCAACCAGATTCTATATGGAACATCATGTTCGGGATGAAAACAGGATTGAGATGCCAGATTCCATCCGAATGAACGCCGTTAGGCCATGCCTTAACTATCACCAAGCCAACCTTTCGTTATCACGACCATCCTGTCACAACATTTTGCTTGACGATTCCGGCCCAATCTTGAAGCGAGGGTTGTTGGTTTCCTGCCCCCGTGAGGGGCAAGTAGGAAGCATGTGAACTCCCAGTCTCCTGTTCTATGAATTACCCATGACATTTCGCATGATTACTTGATTGACTAGCCGCAGGGTCCCTTGCTTTGGGTTCATGGGGTGATCAAAAACGAAGCAGCGTCTTCCCCGAGACTGATGTAATACCTTAAGGGCAAGACTGCGCAGTCAAATTGGAGTTCGCCCTTCACATGAAGTCATCACTGCAGAGCAAGATATGTCAGTACGCGGGTAAAATCATGGAGGAATTCTGCTTACTCACTCGCCAAAGTCCTCGTAAGCATCATCGTAGGCAGTGAGGTCGGCCTTGTCGTTACGGCTGACGCCAACGAGCGAGGTCTTAGTCTTGGCAGCTTTGGTCTTCTTGCTGCCCTTCTCGGCAGCCTTCTCCTCCTTCATCTTCTCGTTGCTGAGGGCCGTCAGTGAGCTAGCGACTTTCTTGATCTGCTCACTTGGCAGCTCCCGCGCCAACTGCTTGCAAAACTCCTGCAGGAAGAGAGTGTAGTGCGGCTTCTTGGCACTGGCCGCAAGCAGAGGAGCCAGGGTGTTGCGCAGCTGCTCAAAGGCGGCCTTACCCTGGGGGTTGAAGATGGGGAGAGTGGCCAGGTCGATGGTATTGTTGGGGTCGTTCGGGTCGACCTGAACGGTGGTGGCCGTCAGGCTACGACCGCTAATGGTGCCAATGTTGCCGAAGAGGTCTTCCGCATGCTTCAAGTCGGACTCCTTCTCGGTGCGACGCAGGCGCTCGCGCCGCTGGGCCTCAGTCTCCTCCTCCTCTTGCTCGGCTTCCGCGGCAGCTTTGACGCGGGCGCGTTGAGCCTGGTGTTCGGCGATGCGCTGGGTCTTGCTCTTCTTTTGAGCAGCAGCTTCGGCCTCGGCCTTGGCCTTGGCCTCGGCGGCCTTCCTGGCCTTCTCGCGCTCGACCTCGGAGTCCTCGGCGGCATCCCACGAATCAAGGACCTAATATTGAAGCGATGCATTAGCCCGGGCAAAAGGAATCGCACTGGCGACAACAAAATTTAATGGGACTGCGCCATCAAGAACGTACATCATCGTTGCCCTCCTCCTCGTCGTCGAACTTGCGGTTGCGGCGAGCGCCAATCACAGGGGAGCCGGGGACAGAGCCCGCGATCGACTCTTCTTCTTCATCTGCAGCCGGCCCACGTTAGCATCTCTGATATCGCAAAATTGTTTTGGCTGGGCCATCAGAGGTCGTATTGTCGCAAAATCATGCCCTGGCGAGGGGTTTCATGATCGATGGCGGGGTAGAGAAACTGTTGGTCGCTTACCCCACCGTTTGCTTGGACCGGACATTGTGCAGGAGGTAAAGAGTTCGAAATCGAACTATGTCTGTTGGTGAAGCTGCTATGGAGGGTTGATATCGAGGGCGGGTGCGCAGGCGCTGGATCAGGTAAGTGGATGGCGCACACAGTTGGGCAGCAGGCAAATCCTGTGGCTCCAGTTTTCGACAAGCGGCAACTTCTAGGTTTCTTTCTTCCTCCCTGTGATGGCGGGGTTCGAAGACAATTGCGATAAGACCATAACCCCGGTGCAAGCGTTCGTGGGTTGGGGTTAGGGTTAGGGTTATGGCACTAGGTTCCTGATCCGTGCACTTTGCTCATGGGTGACGCCGACGGATCTTCGGTGGGAAGATGAGAATCGAAGGGGATCTTAGTTTCCATCACTAGATTTATCGCAACCAATCCCACAATGAATTTGAACCAACGATCAATTTCCGCACTATTCCAGCCCCCATTCTCAGGACAACATAGCTATGTCTAAGCCCTCGATTTATGCGGGGTTCTCAAAGTATCCCGCCGTCGGTAAAGAACTCGTCAAGGTCGAACCATCAGCATTCAAATCTTCGGGGCATGCTTCATCTGTAGTGTATTGGAAGGAATTTGTATCTCGTATTCCATTCGGTCCCGACTTCGTCACCAGGTCTGCTCCAACCTAACCAACCTTCAGCATCCAAGTTCACTGTGTTTTGCTGCCAACAGCTTGTATCTGGAGCATGCATCTACTTTGGCGTCGTTTTGTTAGCAGATGCTTGACCGCTGCCAAGCATACTTTCCCCGCTTAAAATCTGCCTTGCCAGGACCCCGTACTGCTCTCTGACTGGTCCAATCGTCATGGGGTACAGCGCAGCGGAGTCAACACAAGGCAGAATCAAGCCTCACTTCGTTCCTTCGTGCCCCGGAAACGGAAGCTGCCGGTGTTGCGCCCGATGCGCTGAGAGCATTCCTCTCGCTAGTCGCCGCCGTCTGTGTCAGGTCAGCGAGCGCGGGGCCGCAGACGATTGGCAGAAAACCGCCTGATCCGATTGATCATCTCACTGCCTTGGGGTTGCTTTGCCCTTGTGCAGCATTTCCATCTCACCAGCTCGTCCTTCTCGTCATCTCCAGCTTCTCTCTCCGCTGCGCAGCCCCTGGACCCCCGCGCCTTGGCATCCCTGTGCCCGCGTCTCTGCGACTCTACACCTGCAACCTACATTCGTTCTGGCATCTGCTCGCCCGCCGTTCTGGGGCGGTGCTGCAGCCGGCAAAAGGTAGCCAATCGCTTGGCCAGTTCGGTCTTCTGCCCTATTGCGCCTGGTGTTGTCCCCTCGATCCGTTCAGAGTCGAAGTCCTACCAAGTCCTAAGCAGGCTGGCATCATCCGCACATGCAGAGCACCCCGGCTCGGCTCGCAGCATAGGACCTTCAGTGACCAGTTGCGCGTCTTTCTCCCTGCCCTTGCGAAGCACCGAGCCTCGCGTTGAAATCGAGATCAATCATGGCACTTTAAATCGGTGGGGGATGACTTGTTTTGTTTCTTGTTATCGATTGGACTTTGTGTGTTGTACGTCGCTTGCTTGCCCATACTTGCCGCCACCAAATCTCCGCGACCTCTTCTTTCCAACGCTACTGTTGCCCCTCAATCACCTCAAAGCACTCTGTCGCTTGTTTTCGGTTGCTTAGCGTCCTGAATTGCCACCGGCCCACTCGCTATCATCACTTGATCGTCAGCATCGCCTCTATTCCATCATCCGGTGTCCATGAATCAAAAACGCTTGTCCTCCTTCGTGGAGGACTACCTGACCGGCCCTGGCCCATCGGCCGCAGGGCCGGCCCACTGCCGACCGTCGTCACCACATCAATCTTATCGCTTTGGAATTTACAATGGGCGGGTTTCGGATGTGGAGAGGAGTGTATTCCTTGAGAATGACTTCAATCTTGATCAGGATGACCCGCTCAGCCTGTCCTGTGTGTACGTTCCACTGCTAGCCTAACTTAAACCTCTTCCTTGTACAGGTAGAATTCCACAGAGCATCATGGCTTAATCATGTCCACAGGACCAAGGAAACATCCCAACATGATTGCGCGCGCCATCGCTTCATCGTCTGGGCCGCCGTAAAGCGCAACTTGTCCCCTAACCTACCGCAAGCGAAGAAGTTGGAATGTCCGCTGCTCAGATGTGAACTGCGCTTCCCTGACCACGAGGCTATGCTCAGGCACCTGGCTGGGTGCAAATATCTTGCAGAGGGCGAATATTGGTGCTTCGACCATCAGCGAGTTGAACGTTTTGACGATGTCAAATGCAAGCGCTGTCTAGGCCATCCGTCCAAGAGGAGGAAGATATTTAACCTCGCCAAAACCTTTTTCCATTCGCTCGGCCACAAATCCAAGAAAACGCCCGGCTCAGAAATCGATGTCGATGCTGCCTTGTCGAGCCCTCTGTTGAGCTACTATGACACTCTCAATATAAAGGCTGTCAACGACACGCCCTCAGAGCTCCCAACAACAACAGAGATAGCCGCTGAGCTTGAGGCTGCTCCGGTCAATCATACACCGGACTGGATTTTTGAGTCGGCGCCGGAACCAGTTTTAGCGCCGGACCCGACTGATTCAATCAACCCCCAAGCTCTTTTCATGCCACCAACAGCTTCTCATGTCGAGCTTGACTCCGCCATGGCTGTCGATGGCACATTTGCACAATGGCAGTTCCCAACCGTCTCAACGCCGACGATGGCTTCGACATCGATGCCACTGACTTCAGTTTCGATTGAAGATGGCTTCCCGAAGAACTCTCTTGTCAAGCCGACACTTCAGGTAATCACCGAAGGTCTCCAAGGCAGACGACAGGCTCCCCGTCCGAAACAGGTTGCCCCGGCCCAGAGAAGCAAGACGGGTTTATCGCCAAGCTCATCCGTGCGATCCACGGCTAGCACAGACACTACTGCTACTACTGCCAGCTATGGAAGCTCCCTAATCTCTCCGTCCTCGAACTGGAGCGAAGTGTGGTCGATGGGCTCTGGTTTTGAGACACATGCAACTTCTCCCATCGATGGAGTCGCATTTGACGACATGATCGATGCCGAGATGCACCTCGATCACAACCCTTGCCCCGATTATCTTCACCTGAAGTTCTGTGAGCTGCCTGGAACTATTCCAGATGTCAGCCAGAAGGCCTGCGAGACGGCTCTTGATCCTATTATTGACATCGAAGAGCCTGCACCCGCTAATCCAATGCCCATGCCTGAAATTCGTCTGCAGGAAGAACAGACTGCCGAATCCGCTGCCCCGGTCGTCCCGGTTGCCCCGGTCGCCCCGGTAGCCCCGGCCGAGTCTGAAGAGCGCGAAATTGAACCAGAAAACGTCTGCTGTTCAGAAGCTACATCGCTCGTCAGTTCCGTCTGGGATGCTTTCATGGAGCATGTCGTGTCGTCCGCGGTGAAAACTCAGGACCAACGCGACGTAAACGTGCTTGCTAAACAGTTTAACGGAATGGCGTGTCGTACAATAGCCACAAGAGGACTGCATGCTCTCCGTATCTTTATTACAAAAACAGGCCAGCTAACGGCGACGGATCTAATATGTTTCCTCCATCTGGTCGGCTCCTTCAAGGTGGTCCTACGCGAACAGGATGCATCCAAACATTTCAACAATCTGTTTTTGCAGGCATTGGCTTACTCTTCGAGGTTGCCGCAAAGTGACCGCGACGTCTACCGCCAACTCGTCAAGCTCATATGGCAGCCTCCAACGATCACCCAGGAAGACGTGCAAAACTACAAAGATTTGATAGCACGTTGGTCGTTCGGGTCGCCGTTTGATGTTAAGGGCAAAGCACCTGAGGTCTTGCATACGGCACACGGGCAGCGGATGTATGACCCGCTGCTTGCTACCGCACAAGACTTCCTGGATGGTGAGCAAAACCCCCGCATCTTGTGGCTTAATAGCTCGTTGCTAACTTGGAAAAGCGCTCGAGATGTCAGTTGTTCATGGTTGTGATTCGCTGCCCCTTGGTGTCCAGGTGTCCGAGTTAAACATTGCGCATTTGAAAGAGGCCAATGCATTAAATCGGGAACTTGTTGCGACAGCGCAGTCTGTGATGGAAGTACTGTCTCGCGGGTTTGGCAACCACGAGTTGCTGAATCACGGGCTGAAAGGGGTCTCCCAAAGAGTCTTCGACGGTTCTATCTCCGGTGTTCGGAAAATCGAGCTTGCATTGCTGAAGGCCGGCAAGGTACGTTATGACTTGGCGAGTTCCCAATTCTAAGGCTGACCGGAACAGGACTCGTTGCCGCGTGAGAGGTTCTTCGACGAATATGTTCCTCGGGTCAGGAAATTATGCGATCAAGTTTACGAGAAGCACGAAGGGGTTTCTCAGCGGGACAAATACCATGCCCTTGGCATTGACTTGATCGAAAAACTGATACACGATTTCGACACCTCGAGCTCAAAGCTGAAACTATCTGATGCTCTGGACATTGAATTCCTCGAAGACGCAACCCCTGAAACGATTGTACAGGCGACACCGTCCTCGAAACTATCAACAAGCAGTCCAAAGGGGCCTCGTTCCCCTAATTTTAGCGTGCAATTACCAACGCCAACAGCAACGTCTATCAACACACCGAGTAACTCCTCGAGCACCGGGGATGCAGAGAGACCCCAACAGCAGCAAGCAACGCCAGCGGCACAGTCCCCAAGCCAGCTTGGAACTCAGGGATCACAGCGACAACCGCGTACAACCGGGCAGCAGAAAGAGGTCGTCGAAGCAGATCTGTGCTGCAAGATTTGCGGATATCGCCCCAAAGGCGACCCGCAGTGGTTCAAAGGCAGCATGTCCAAGCACATGCGCACCCAGCATAGAAAAGAGACTGAGTATTTTTACTGCAATTTCCCTGGCTGCACGAGCAAGTTCCGTAACCGGGCCGACAACCTGCGGAAGCATAAGATGGAGAAGAATCACTGGTGTGAGGAAGACCTGGTCCCGGCGACCGGTGCTGCCAGCTCGTCTTCCTCTGGCCAGACTGCTGGTGGATCAAGGAGGCCGAGCAAGAGGAAGAAGATCGCGAACGATCATGAGCAGTAGCACTCCACGAGGGAGGGTTCCATCATCTTTTGAACATTTTATATTTCACATATACAACGAGCATGAGCGATTAGGGTTTGGATTACTTTCCTTTTGGACACCCCGATATATTTTTTCTTTGATACGGTTGGGATATGGCACATATACTTATGCGAAGAGCGAGGAGTTTGGGTTTGATATGGTTACAAGCAGGATACCCCAGGGGACATCAATGGTAGAAGCGGAAGAGGCGTTTGGTATGCAAGCATGGATAAGAAAAGGTAATTTACAACAACAATTTAGGATCTACATCTCAAATACTGAGATGAAGTCGTACTTAATTTTGATGAAACCAATTGATAACTGTTTGCCCTTTCTAAAAGAGGACGGTCCCGCCGGGATGGAACGTGTCAAAGACTGTCCCATAACATCGTCGGCGTCCTTACCAGCAACTCTGTAACAGTTTTCTGTGAAAGTAGAGACGGAATTGATTTTATCTCAAGCTTCAACTCCAAATGCCACAATTTTGAGAATATGATTTCATGCCTTGGGTTTGGCCGGTGGCAATCTGCATGTACCCTGTCGAGGAGCGACGGTACATAAACAAGCAACCCCACCGTGTTGGTCACCTGGATCCTCACCCCACCACAGTAACATCGCCTTATAACGTCCTTTCATATTTACTCGCTCACAGATCCAAACAGACACAGGTCTTTCTCGGATCAACTGTCCGTCTCTATTCCATCACTAAGAGACTAACTAAACCTCTCATTACGAACCCGAAAATTTCCAAGGAACCCCTCTAGTTTAACAACCTAAAATGACACTCCCCCATATCACAGTCCTCGGCTCCCTCAACATGGACCTCGTGGCCTACGTGCCGCACCACCCCCTGCCCGGTGAAACCCTCACAGCCGACGCCTTCGCAACATCTCCCGGCGGCAAGGGCGCCAACCAAGCCGTCGCGTGCGCCAAACTCTCGCGGGACCGTCCCGCCGGAACGCACAAAGAAGGCGACCCCTGGAAGGGCGAGACCGCGCACGTATCTATGGTCGGGGTCGTCGGCAAGGACGGGTACGGCTCCCAGCTCAGAGGGAATCTAGCCCGTTATGGGGTGGACGTGTCGGGGGTGGTGGAGAGTAAGGAGGCGACGACTGTGATATGGGGGAGTGTCATTTTAGGTTGTTAAACTAGAGGGGTTCCTTGG